>CAMRHE010001239.1:0-157654 GCA_947044405.1 Leptodactylus fallax
ATACAAAAATACAATACATTCTAGATAGACAGTGTGATATACAGTTAATATGCATTATGGTATATTTTCAAGATACACTTTTTGAACCGCATATCCCTAAAGATCAGTGATAGATATTACTTATAAAGTAAATATTAACGATAACATTTAACTTTTAGGCACATTCATAGGGCTATCGTGATCTATGTCCAGGGTAATTTCTTCATGAACAACCTTCCCTTCCTCCTGTGAGATATGTTCATGCTAATGACATGTGACACACGACCGCAACATTAGTCACTCCTCCCCAGACTCCTCTGTCGGCGGGGTTGGTGAGTCTGATATCCATCCCTATAACCACTTCAACCGCCCCGATTGATTTCTTATAGCACTTTGGTGTTCTCTACATAAGGTATCGAGAGTAGATCCACGCATCCCAGGCTCTCTCAAATCTAGGAAAGGAATTGTTTCCCATTGCTATTATCCTCTCATATGAATATGTGTTATTGATGGCCAGTATTAGAGCTGACATGGGTGGAGAGGCTGGTGATTTCCATCTCTGTACTAGCATTAATTTAGCTATAGTCAAAATTTTACAAATGAGTTGTTTGTATTTATTCAACTCTTCAGGAATTCCAAGTAGCAGAATAGCCGTATGTACCGTGTGGGGGAGTTGGAGACCAAACAGCTCTGAGAGCATATCGAAAACACTATCCCAATACTTGTGAATTATAGGGCAAGTCCCCAAAATGTGAAGAAGGGTTCCTCTGCCTCCACAGCTCCTCCAACAATCCCCGGACACGGAGGGATACGCCAACTGTAGAGTAGATGGGGTCCTGTACCACCGTAAAATGATTTTCGTGGCTGTCTCTATGTGAGTGCTACACTTTAAAGACAAATGGATCAGTCTGATCGCTTGCTGCCATTCATCCGGAGTAATGACCATCCCCAGGTCCCTCGCCCAGCAGCGGAACGGGGTAGACCTAGTAAAGGTCGACACTCCATCCATTTTATCATATAGGAAATGCAGTCCTTTCATATTACTCGACAACCATGTGAAAAGTGAATTATTATGTGGTAATGTCGTCACAGGATGTTTAGATATGAAGTTCCAGATTTGAAATATTTGAGGAAATCGCCTGTATGAATTCCATATTGTTGTCTTAGGTCTACAAACGATATAGATTTTTTAGTCTCGGGAGTATAATTGAGAAATCTGCGTAATCCCCCCTCAATTCCCAGCCCGAGACCCCTACATCATCAATCACCCAAGCCATCAATGACAGGGGCATTTCTGCAATATAAAAATGCTTCATTGGATTTGTTTTCCCATGGAGTAGCTTCCATGCCGTTAACGAAGCACACATGATCGGGGAGAAAAATCTCGGAGCAGGGACATTCCAAAAGGGCAACCATAACGTGTCCTCCAGTTTTAAGGGAGTTATAAACACCTGTTCTATGTGCAACCATGGAACTGAGATATCCGGTGATTTCCATCTCGCGCACTGAGTAACCAGAGATGCTATATAATAATTCCTCACTATCGGTACCCCCAGCCCCCCTACCTCCCGTTGTTTAAATAGAAAGCTTTTATTGATTCTAGGTCTCCTTCCATTCCATATGTATTTTGAAATCACCCTTTGTGCTGTTTCAAAAAAGGAAACAGGGATGGATATTGGGAGTGTGCGGAACAGGTACAAGAGTCTCGGCAATAGCAACATCTTAAAAGCAGCTACCCGTCCTATCCAGGAAACATCTGTTTTTGACAATCGCTCAGTCTCCTCTTGCAATATTTTTAACATTGGTATATAGTTACTTTTATAGAGTCCCCAGGGATGCCGTCATTTGTGTCCCCAGGTATTGAACGCTGTCCTCCCTCCAATCAAAATCATAAGTTGACTTTAGATGTTGGAGCAAGGGCGGGGGGACATTTAAAGGCAATGCCTGCGATTTAGCCATGTTTAATTTGTAAAACGATAGTTGCCCAAAATTATTAATAGTTTCCATAAGGCGAGAAATAGATGTTTGCAGTTTGGACAACGTGAGAATAATATCATCTGCATATAATGAGATAAGGTGAGACTTATCTCCTATATCAATGCCTCTCACTCCCGGATCTAGTCTAAGTACCTGGGCTAAAGGTTCTATAGAGAGAACAAATATCAGGGGTGATAGGGGCCACCCCTGTCTGGTCCCATTTGTTATTAAAAAAGGATCTGATACTACTTCGTTAGTGAACACTCTTGCAGAAGGTGCCGAGTATAGCGCTTCAATCGCTCTTAAAATGGCTCCAGAAAACCCCATATTTCTGAGTACCGAGAAGGCATACGACCAGCAAATGCGATCGAACGCCTTTTCTGTGTCTAATGCAAGGACCGCCGCCTTTTCCCTTTTAAATTCAATATGATGCAGTATGTTTAAAATACGTCTAGTGTTATCATATGATTGTCGTCCCTTAACAAACCCCATTTGGTCATGTTTTATCAAGCTTGGGAGACAAACTGCCAATCTGCTTGCTATGAGTTTGGCATAGATTTTTAAATCTGTGTTCAGTAGCGATATAGGTCTGAAGTTTTGGGGATTGGTGGCGGGTTTGCCAGGCTTTGGCAACGTAACTACCAGGGCTTCTTGATTTTCCTTTGGGATGGTACCAGAATCCACCACAGCCGTCAAAAATGACAGTAGCGGGCTCATCAGGACTGAGATAAAGCATTTATAATATTCGTTAGTAAGGCCGTCAGGGCCCGGAGACTTGTGAGACGGCAAGGATTTAATTATGGATAACAGCTCTGCCGAAGTAATGGGTGCATTCAAGGAGTCCAGCTGTGACTCAGTGAGTGCAGGTAGCTGGGCAGCTTTAAGGAATTGCTCAATATCGTAATTTGTTGGGAGGACCGTGGAAGAGTCTTCTGCTAGATTATAGAGTCTCTCATAGAAAATTTTAAAGGCGTCGGCAATGCCGTTTGGGTCATAAATTTTGTGTGTACCATCTTTACTATGCAGAAATGGGATCCTGGATTTTACATGCTTTTGTTTAAGCTTAGATGCTAAGAGTTTGCCTGCTTTATTAGATTGAGAGTAATACGTAGCTCTAACCCTTTTTAGGTTTTTCTCATATTTGTGCAATAGACAAATGGTCAACTGCTGGCATAGTGCCCTTAGTTTCGTTGCATGTGAGGAGGAAGGAGACTGTTTGTTGTTGGTGTCGATGGTTCTTATCTGACCGAGCAATCGATCCACCTCTGTCATTCTATTTTTCTTTTCTATATGCCCAAGGCGAATAAACGTACCTCTAATAAAAGCCTTGTGAGAGTTCCACAATATTTCAGGGCTAGAAGCAGAGGGGGCGTTAATCTGAAAGAATTCCCTCAGATCATTCTCTAGCGTCGCTTTTAACTTTGGCTGTGACATTAAAAATTCATTACACCTCCATACATATGCTCTAGCGGATTCATATCGTTCTGCTATGGACAAGGTTATCGCAGCATGGTCTGACCAAGTTATTTGCGATATCTCAGACTTCTTAACAAGGGGAATGCTAGACTGCTCAATTAGGAACAGATCTATTCGGGAGTAGCTATTATGTACGCTAGAGTAATATGTATAGTCTTTTTCAGTATTATGTAATATACGCCAGATGTCAAATAGTTCATAGCGCCATAGAGCCTGTGAGAAAGAGGGGTGACGCGTTAATATGCCAGAAGTAGTATCTACTAGCGGGTCCGGAGCCATATTAAAGTCTCCCATTAATAGTAGACACCCCTGCTTCCTTTTTTCTACCGCCCTCACAAGTTTCCCTAGGAATGCTACCTGTTTCGTGTTTGGGGCGTAGACTGATACCAATGTATAAGTGACATTATTAAGAATACAGACTAATATTACAAATCTCCCTCCTGGGTCAGCGTATTGAGATAATCCCAATCAGTGTTCCTCTACGCTTTGAGGAGTAGTGAGCATGAAACACATGTGGATATGTAGGATTATTAATGCGAAAGGCGTCTGCCTCCAAAAGGTGCGTCTCTTGCAGAGCAAGAATGTCACATTTATGAGCTCGGACCTCACGCCATAAATTGGCTCTTTTTTGAGGGGCGTTCAAACCCCTGACATTCATGGACACAATTTTAAGCACCATAACATACAGTTAGAATTGCTTTAAGAGTCTTACCGCAGTTACCTATACCAGTAGGTGGCGATGTCATTGTGAGACGAGTCCATCTCCACCCTCTGTAATCACTTCGCCCAATGTGCCAAAAACCAGAAAAAAACAAACCATGCAAATTACATAACCAAAGAATAAACCCTTGTAGCAGAGCCAAACAAAGAGAAAAAAAAAAAAACGTGGTACAGCGGACCAGCGGCTGTCGTAATCCTGGGGGGATAAGTTCACCAACCGTGGACATACAGAATCCGAGAAAAGGTGAGTCCTTAGCTTTGTAGCCCTTTGCGTGGACGTCCTTGGGCCCTCACTTGATGCCAACCATCTGACACAGGACCGGGTGGTTGTTTGGGTGGTATCTCGGCAATCGGAATGTTCCATCTTTTGAGCAGGCTTCTTCCTTCCTCAAGACGTTTGATAACATGCACCATATTATCCCGGGAAATGATCACTCGGACCGGAAATCCCCATTTGTACAAAATGTGGTGTTGACGTAAAGCTGTGGTGACAGGAAGGAATTGTCGCCTTTTTTGTAATGTCGTGGCAGATAAATCCGAGTAAATGGATATTTTGTGATATGGTTCAGGTAAGCGGTCTACCTTTCGGGAAGTCATCAAAACCAGATCTTTAGTACGGTAGAAATGAATTTTAGCTAAAACATCTCTAGGTACAGCTTCATCCAAATGTGATGGTCTGGGGACTCTGTGAGCTCTATCAATGGTTAAATCCATCGCCGTGAGGTTCGGTATTAGCGATTGGATCAGTTCCTGGAGGAATGTAGTTAAATTATTCGTAGGTACGGACTCTGGAATCCCTCTAAATTTTAGATTATTTCTTCTTGAACGATCTTCTAAATCAGCTATTTTAGCTTTCAAAAACGACACATCCGTCTCCATCTCATAGTGAGCATCTATAAGCACGTTATGTGAAGTCGCAAATTCCGCCATTTTAGATTCGACATGAACAGTGCGGCTTTTTAATTCCTGAAGATCTCTATCTCACGGTTTTACCATGAGAGACATGTCTGTTCTTAATGATTTATAAAAGGCCATAAGCATATTTTTCATGGAGGCCTCAGTTAGTGGATTCTCCGTCTCTGGTATATCTGCAAAAAAATCAATGGATGGAGGAGCAGGCTGTGCACTGACACTCACCTCTTCATCCTGGGAGTCGCTGTTCTGGAGCCTGGGTCTCTGCTTAACCGGGCTAGCGGTAGGTGATTGCAGCGTCTCCGGGTTGGAAAGGCCTGTGAGCACTAGGGCGCCATGTTGCGGAGGCCCGTTTTTAGTATAGGCCACGGCCTGCCGGGGAGAAGGCCCAGGTGACTCCGTGACCGCACCGTCCAGCAGCTGCGGTAAGGATGGAGCCGATAGCGCTCTCCTGTGTGCGGAGAGTGCAATTGTTTCCTCCAGCGGGTCATGAGTGGGAGTTGAGGCCCTAGATTCCGCATCCGAGCGTGGGCCGACTCCATTTTGTTCCTCCCCCTCCCCCATGAGGGAAGTAAAAATCGGATATCTTCTGCAGTTTCACCGCCGACTTCCTTTTTCTGGCCATCCCCGAAGGTAGGATACCGTTACTAATAAAATCTATGTCCAAAGGCCACGGGCTTGTCGCTAAGTAGGTCGCTATATCAGACTCAAGCCGAGAGCTCTGAGATTACACGGCCATCTCAATCTCCGGCTAGGCTCCGCCCCCTGCATAGAATTTTTTTTTATCTAAGTTTTATAACTTTATTATATTTCTGTATAGAGAGCTTTTTCTATTTTTGTCTGTGTCTTATTTCATATTCTGCAGTACAACTGTATTGCGGCCTATAGAAAAATTGCAAGGTTTCTATTAAATTCTGCCTACCATAGGGTTTTAAGACAAACCAAACATTGGTAGGCCTGAAATCTTGCAGAAGAATCCTGTCTGCCATGACACCTAAACAGCTTCTTCAGTCTTGTCATGGGGGAGCCAATCGGTTGCTGGAAATAACCAAAAGTGAAAGTAATCACTCATATACCATGGTCATATCTGACCATGGTATCTGAGGGATCAATGTTTTGAGACCTGGCTGTTCAGCTCCTGAGGGGAGTGCCATCTTTAATGATCTGAAATCTACCATACATGTTCAATGAAAGCTAGGAAGAGGTTCAAATTCAGCATGCTTTGGGTGTGCTTTTTCAGGTGTTTTTCCCATTGGCTTTTCTAAAGGACTTTAAAAAGCACATATATACAATGTTATGAAGAAAACAACTTTGAAGTTTTATGCAAATTAGGCAGTTGGTGCACTGGAGGCGGGTCTTCAGCTTCCTGCAGTACTCTCTTGCTGCTCAGACCCCCTACAATCTCCTGCCTACACCACCTGTGCAGTGGAAGTTGATCCTCCCACTGCTATCACCCATCCTACTTGTGCAGCAAGATCAGTACTCCCAGGGCTGAAAGTTCATCTCTAGAGTGTCATACAGAACAAAGGTATGTTGTTTATCACTGTAATGTGCTCAGTAACATGGTAGTGACCAAAAAAATTATGGCAAAAATTGTGGAATTGCCATACTACTTTGCATCCTATGATGATTCTGATTAAATATGGCTATAACTCAGAGATGTATTTTGATCTCTGGGTATAGTATCTCCCTTCTTACCTGCATTTATTCATAATGTGAGCAGCTATAAGCCTAGGTGTATATTGGCAGTAGTAGCAACGTTGTAACAATGGGGCTTTGTATCCATCACAGCAGGGCTCCATTGTATTCCTACACAGCTCTGAGTGATCAAAGAAACATGCATTGTCCAGTCTGCACTGGTTGATCAGATATGGCTGATAACATTGTATCATTCCACTTGGTCTCAGCTCTTTGCAAAGAATCTGGACTGGAGTGCATGATTCAATCAGACTTGCTGTCGCCGGTGACCTCATTCTGGGAGGTGGCATAAAGGGTATAAAAGATGAGGTAACAGACCATGAGGAGAGATTGGGCTGAGACCATCACAGACTACAGAGTTGTTACAGACAGACCATGAGGAGAGACTGTGCTGAGACTACAAGAGTTTACTGAGAGACTGTGATGAGAGCATGCAGGCTGGAATATACTGTGATGCCACATGCTAGGAGTTAATGCCACATGCCAAGAAGCCTCCACTGGGTGATTCACACATGACATAGCATGTGTGAGTGTTGGACTATAGAGCCACATCAAGGAGATGCGTGGTAAAGTAATTATTTCAATGTTATTCCCTTTTTATTTTTATTGTACTGTATCTTGTAACTAGTAACTGTTAATGCTTGCATATATCTACATATCTGTTCTGAACTGCATGTGTTAGATGTTAATACCGACCCATTTAGGGGTTAATAAATATATAAAATTTAGAAAGTTTGTCTTGTATTTATCTTGTGAACCCGGCACTCACTGGCGGTGAGTGTGGTTTTTATATGAAAGAAGACTCAGGTGTGGCCACAGCGGTGTTGGCGCACTGAGGATCTTTCACACATCCAGTTTGTTTGTTTTTTTTTTTTTTTTTTTTTAAGTTTTTAGCAAATAAATCACAGGTACGACAAAACAATGTTTGCTTAGGTGTACACTGGCTTTAAATTAAAAGGCATATGTTTTTCTAAATAAAGTAAAAGGTCTTGCCACAAGAGGGACTATAAAAACAAACACTCTCAGGCTTGGTTCACACCTGCACCTCGTACACGTTCGGGGTTTCTGTCACTGAAACAGTTTAAAAAATGCAGAGAAAACCGCTGCAGGCAGTGCTTTTCTCTCCGCATTTTTCGCTTTCAGGCGGAAACCTGGCGGACCCCATTATAGTCTTTGGAGTCTGTGGGTAACTGCTTTTTTAAGCAGATTGGGTTTCCATTTGAGGGGGTCCCAAGCGGACCCCCCCGAACGGAAACCTGAATGCAGGTGTGATTCTAGCATCAGATGTTACTTTTTTTTCTCATTGTGAGAGATGCTTGACTGCTACATATACCTCTATGATGCTCCTCAAGATGTTTTAACCAGTTAAATTTTGAGAGGGGGTGCATCATTAGACTGAGAGAAGCAGGATGAGTGTTTCGATGAATTGCCTACAATCTATGCGGACTTAGTTGTTAGGTGGTGTTTGGAACAGTGGTTAAGTGGTGGCATGCACACATGTAGAACAAGCTCTGGACGGACCAGACAGACCACCAGCAGATTGTTTGATTGGCTGACAAGCACAAGCAGCCTCCAGAGTTTCCTTATCCATCCTTATTACACACTCCTTTGTCTGCCTGGACCATTTCCAGGCTCTTAGCAAAAGGAAGTTTGGCAATGGCAGGACAAGAAATGGGCGCCGTAACACCAGTCAGCTGCCTTCGCCTTCATTGCAGTGATGTAATGAGTGAGAAAACTGGACTGCTATGGACTGGATTTTTATTGTCTTTAGTGATGAATCCAGGTTCTGCTATGAGGTTATGCCCCATAGTAAGCACTTCAATCCTGCCTTTGCTGTGGAGTAATGCAGCATCCCAGAGGCTGCTGTTTTTTTGGTGTTTGTTTCTGTGCCTCTGGGTTTTGTGTTGGTACGTCCCGTTCTATGTTAAATATGATTGTTGCAGGTTTTCCCTCTGCATTTTTTCCCCCTGCAGTGTTGAGAACCTAAACTTGGCTCAGCCCTGGCCTATCACAGGCCACTGGGCGAGGTTGTAAGGACATCTCATCTCCCCGGCGACGGTTGGGCTTCAGTCTAGTGCATGCAGCTAACCAGAGAATATGTGCAGAGCCCTCCTGCCACAGCCTCTGGACTGAAGGCCAACAAGCGCTTTCGCAGCCCCAGGAGGAATATCATCAGCCCCAGACTCATCTGAAGACAGCCCAGAGCACGGGAGAAGAACTGTCAGTACTTTTGGACACTTTCGGTGCCAGGAGGAGCAGGAGAGGACCCTGACAGGAGAACTATTTTTGAGCGTAGTCTTCAGGTAACCAGATCCCTGTCAGGACTCCCTGTAACTCCATTTCTGGAATACCTAGCTGGGAGAGGCACCAGAGGAGGAGTAGTGGAAAACTTTACTGCAGAGCCTATAACGTCCATGGGCACCCTCCTAGAACCAAGGCTAGGGGTTGGACACTATAGAACTACTACCCCTATTAAAAAGTTGCCGTTACCTTGCTGTTCCTGTTGCTAAATAAAGGCTGTTACTTGTTTTCCTGCATTGCTGACTCCTGAGTCGTGCCTGCATCACCATCAGGGCCCTTCCGACTTCCATCACACCGGCTCAGAGAGAAGAGGTCCCCTCTCCAACTGGAAGCGCTCTGGGGGAAAAAAACTACTACCACCATCATCCGGTAGTGCTACAGGACCCCCCTCGACTTTGTCCAGCCCATGAGTGGAACTGGAGTGGATGGTGAGTGTGCTCGGCCTGCTAGGTGGCACAGCATCCACCAATACTACTCCCATCCTCCGGTCTCCTCCATCTGGGTTGCGGCAGTAACACACTGCCCCAACTGCTGATGTGATGACCTGGGGTCCATAGCATATCACAGCCGGTCACCCCTAGTAGTTATATGAGGTACACTAGCAGTTGAACGATATGAGCAGAACATACTGCAACCATTTGAAATTACATTTTTCAGAAGGATAATACCCACACACAGAAATGGCTCTGCCAGATTGCAACACTTCCTTGACCTGCCTGGTCACCAGATTTATTTATGCCAATCAAGCATTTTGATGGGACCAACAGGAACAACTTTGGCAACCTACAGGATCTACAGGCCCAGGTAGATAATCTGTGGGCAAATGTGCTGCCGCGTATCATTCAAAACCTGTATGTCTTCATGCCCAATTGTATCTCATCTTGTATCCAGGCTAGAGCCTCCTTTCAAGTGTACAGTTTCCCCTAATAAAAGTAATAAGTAACAAAAGTAATAAGTAATAAATAGAGCTCGGGGTGTGCATTAGTAATAAATCTTAAACAGTTTAGGAAATGCACTGATAGGTTTTATTACTAACCAGATAATCCCTTTAACCCCTTCCTACCACAGGCAATTTTACATTTTCGTTTTTTACTTCTTGCCTTCCAAGAGCCATAACTTTTCTATTTTTCAGTTCAAAGAGCCATATGAGCACTTAATTTTTGCAGAACAAATTGTACTTAGTAGTGGTACCATGTAACATTCCATAAGATATACTGGGAAGCTGGAAAAGAATTCAGAATGGGGTGGAAGTGGAGAAAAACTGTGCAACTCTTATTGTTTTTACAGCATTCATTGTGCAGCCAAAATGACATATCACTTATATACTATGGGTCAGTTGGATTACAGGGATACCAAATTTATATATATTATATATAATTTTTTTTTTTACATTTTAAACCCTTAAAAAAAAAAAAAAAAATCCAAAACTTTGCGAAAAAAAAAACCAAACAATTTCTTGGAGTGGTCATATTCTCACACCCGTAACTTTTTTTTAGATTTCTGTGTATGGAGATGCATAGGGCATCTTTTTTGTGGGTCCAGACATACTTTTAGATATACCATTTTGGTAACTGTCTGTTGCTTTGATCACTTATTTGAATTTTTTTTTTTTTTTTTTTGAGAGGCGAAATGGCGATTTAACCACTTTGATGGAAAAAATATTTTTATATGTATGGAGACCGGGCATTTTTGGATGCATAGTTTGTTTATGTTTATTTATTTTTATTTGAGATCTAAGGAAGGGGGGGGGGGGGTGATTTGAATTTTTTTTTTCTTGTTATTTTTTCTTAAGCCCCCTAGGAGGTTTGAAGCTGTAATCTTTAGATCACTTTTCTCATAGATTGCAATACTACTGTATTGTAGCCTATAAGTAAATCACCATATACCTATTGAGGCCTACCACACGCAAGCTTCAATAGGCATATAGTTAAGACAGGCTTGGGTGCCTTCAACTGGGTGTCAACCAGATTGTCATGCAAGACTGGTAATAAAGTGGAGAGGGCAACTGAGGTAGGCCCTCAGCAATTATGGCTGTACAAATGCTAGATGTACAGTTGCTTGTTTTAAGTCATATTTGTGTTTTGAGAATTTGCTATAAAAGTTAAAAAGCTAGGTGAACATCCTCTAAGTATGGTCATTCCATTTATTAGTTTATCACCGAATGTAATACTGTAAATGGCCACCAGGACACAGATAAAGATCTTGTCTTTAATTAGTTTCCTGCAAAGTGTATTTCCAGAAAAGCTATATAAACATGCACAAATATGATCTCATAAAACTACAGCTCAAACTGTAGTACATCACTTATTTATAGTAACCCTCCTCCTCATGAACAGTATAAAAGATTCATTTTACAGATAAAACATTCTAAAAAAATTGCAGTCATCCCCCAATGTAAGTGTGCATGTGGTGGGATGTGCTCAAAGCAGCATAGAGTTGGGGGCGTTTCAGTAATTATTAAAGCGTACCTCCAATTATAAAATCTTTTCATAAATGTATAGTACAGGTGAGTATAAGAAACTTTGAAATATAACTTATTAAAGACATAGGTTTCTTTCTTCCCTCATCGAGCTGAGCTACTTTTTACATGTTAGTGTATGAAAAGGCTGCTGCTACAATCTGCTACTCTGTGAATAAGGTGACCCTTCCAACACTGCTATAGGTCTTGAGAAGACTTTAGCACTGCACAAAATGACACAACAAATCGGTTAGCAGCCTTCTCCTCCCTCCTCCCCTGTCTACAGAGTTCTGTTTGTGAGATGGCTACCAAGACAGACTGTATGTGAACAGACTGAGTGAAGATAAGGAGAAAAAGAGCAGCTTAATAAGTGGAGACGTAAACAAATTTCCCTAATAAGTTTCTTCTAGTCAAGTGTACAATTCATTTATGAAAAGTAGTTTTATAAAATTGTAGATACATTAAGTTTACATTAGAAAATATCTACAGTAATAGTGTGCATATACTGTATAAATACCAAACACACACTACTGTACATTGCTAGTAAAAGCAAACATGGAATATTAATACATGAAATGGTTGCACTAATGAAAACTTGCAACCACTGCAGGGAACAACATTAGTGGGCCAGTAGTGATCGTCAATGATTATACCAAATGCCTAAAAACAACATATTCTAAATATTACATATCTGTAAGAACAAAATAATAAGTTAATGTTGCTCTGCGAAATAATACCAATAATTCTATTAAAGGGAGTCTATCATTCGCAAAACCACTTTTAAGCTAATGGCACGTTGGAATGGCCTTTAAAAAGGCTATTCTTCTCCCACCTTTCCTTGTTTTCTTCTCACAGCCGATTCCAAGATAATTTGTTTCTTCATGTATGTAAATGAACACCACGGAGCACCTGGGGTGTTCCTCCTCTTCTGCGAGCACCCACCTCATCATTGCTTATCACCTCCCCTTCGTCCGCTACGGTTCTAGCCGGCAGCACTGCACTGCAGCAAATTCTCGCGCATGCACAATCGGCTCTGCCGGGTTCGGGCAGAGTCAACTGCACATGACGGGCCGCCATTTTCCCTTGGTCTGTCACAAGAGCGAACTGTGGCAGAGCCAACTGCGCATGTGCACAGCGCTGCATACGAGGACTTAGAAGAAAGAAGATACAGAGAAGACCAAAAGGGGAGTCACCGCAACGGACGAAGGGGCGGTGATAAGGGATGAAGAGGTGGGTGCTCGCAGAAGAGGAGGAACGCCCCAGGTGCTCATTTACATACATGAAGAAACAAATTATCTTGGAATCGGCTGGGAGAAGAAAACAAGGAAAGGTAGGAGAAGAATTGCCTTTTTAAAGGCCATTCCAACGTGCTATTAGCTTAAAAGTGGTTTTGCAAACGATAGACTCCCTTTAAGATTTAAGTCCACAGCAAGAGCCATATTAAAAGAGTCTATAGGTATTATTGAGCTAGTGAAACATCTACATAGGACTACATTAGGAAAGTAGTCTTCAGTTTGTCATTTAGTGAATTCAGACAGGACCATAAGGGGACAATTACATGGTGTAATCCTGATGTGGCCAAAGTGAAGAGAAAAAAAAAAAAAAACAACTAAAAAATGCCAAATGCTACAGTATTCCATTAATTCTTCACAAACTGACTGCATAATGAATGTTTCGTGCTAATGGCAGTGCGGCAACCATGCTGATATTTAGTTTGTAATGAAATTTAATGGAACACTGTGGCATCTGACAAGGCCGTCTAGTTTTTGGCCACACCATGACAGCAACACATAATCATACCCTAAATAGGGTCAATACACAAAAGACTGAAAATCAAATCATCATTTAGCTTTCTGGTCCTGGTCTGAGGACGTTATAAAGTTTTTTGTTTTTTTTTTCCTTATATATCTTTTGCTACACTAGACTATTTCAACTTCACGCACAGTATCTCCTCATGAACACATTAATATTGAAAGATATTACTTTCAGTGATATTTGGCACATGAAAAGCATTTTGGTCATTACAGTACAATAAAGTAGTTTTATAGAGAGATGCAAAAGTCTCTAGTCCATCCACTGCAATCAGAATTCAGCTTCAAAAGGGATATTCCAGTCACAATAAGTGGATAGGAGATAGTTTGCTGATTAGTGGGGGCACGACCACTGGGACCACCACTGATCACTAGAAAGAGGGTGCTTTGCACCCCAGTTTGAATAGTGCAGTGGTTGGAAACATGTGCCCCGTCTCCATTCATTTCGAAGTGCCCACTAGATAGCACTGGGCTATCTCCAGAAGTCCCACTGAAATGTATAGAGAAGGAATGTGCATTTACAGGCACCACTCAATATAAACTGTGGCACAATACACTCCCCTTCTTGTAATCAGTGGGGGTCCCAGTGGTAGCACCCCTGCTAATCAGCTTGTTACTCCTTATCCTGTGGATGGAGGGGGGAGATAACTTGTCACCAGAATACCCCTTTAATTTCTTAAACAACAAAGCAAAAATGAATGTTGGACTATGGTTCTTATGGGCAATAAGGACATTTTTCTATTAGGGGATAAAAACTCCCTAAGTATGGAGACTTTTGAATGACTTTATGGTTTGTTCATAGTAAATAGTAAAATCACATAGTAGAAAATTAGCTCCTTTCACATTAAGCAGTGGTACTTTGGTTGTAGAACATTAATCCTCTGTATTTCTTGATGCATCACATTCATGCAAGACAATGATGAAGTGTAATCCAGTGTACCATATATCATGTATATTTCTATGTATCAATTAAAGAGAAAATGTACTCTTGGCATTATAGAAAATGCCTTCTTCTGTAATTCGCTCTAAGATTGGTCCATATATATTCTTAGTCGATGGGATCACCAAGCCCTTGCTTTCAATTTCACCTGAGTAAAAAGAAAAAAAAATTCACTTTACAAATTCCATGTTTTAAGTATACATGTAGTAGCTACATGTGGGTCTTTTCCCACTACAGTTTATAATGAAAGCCACAAGATCTACTGGGTCTGTTGTATGGATACCAGTGGTGCCTGATAATGGGTCTGTAAGGTACCACTGTGATTTCAGTCAGTTTGACAGGATGCAAAGCATTGCACGCAGCATTTCTTCAAATTTACTGAGTCTCTGACAAAGTAACATATGGTAGATTTTATTAACTGTACCATATGGCTGACATAATTACATAGTTAGTACATTGAAAAAAAAAGACATATGTCCATCAAGTTCAACCAGGGGATGGGAAAGGGCACGACTGAAGAAAATAAGTATTCTATATATTTTCATAAGCATCAATGCTATTTTTCTCTAAAAAAGAATCTAATCCTTTTTTGAAGCTGTCGGCTGTTGCTGCTGTGATCAGCTCCTGGGGTAGGCTATTACACAGATTGATAGTCCTTACAGTGAAGAAGCTTTGCCGGCTTTTCAAAATAAACCTTTTTTTTTCTCCAGACGGAGAGACTGCCCCTTTTCTTTTGAGAGGATTTGACATAAAACAGCTTTTCCCTATATTTCTTGTATGGGCCATTTATATATTTATACAGGTTTATCATGTCTCCCCTTAAATGCCTCTTCTCCAAACTAAACAGATTTAACCCCTTTAGTCTCTCCTCATAAGTGAGGTCCTCCATGCACCTTATCAATTTTTGGCCCTCCTTGAACTTTTTCCAACTCTGGGACATCCTTTCTATTAACTGATACCCAGAACTGAACTGCATAATCCACATGGGACTGCACCAATTACTTATAAAGTGGTAATATTACATCCATGTCCTGCAAGTCTATACCCCTTCTAATACATGACAATATCCTGCTGGCCTTAGAGGCAGCTGATTGACATTTCATGATGTTATTTAATCTATGATCTACAAGTACACCCAGGTTCTTTTCCACCAATGTTCTCCCAACTTTACTTCTCCTAGGACATATGTTGCATGCAGATTATTTTTACCCAGATGCATAAGTTTACAGTTATCCACATTGAACCTCATTTGCCAAGTGGATGTCCAAACACTCTGTCCAAGTCTGCTTGTAACCTACATTGCTCAAAGACAGTGTTGCAACCAGTCAACTATATCAGACCTGCCAACACTTTTCACAAGCTAACATCTGGAAACAGGTCAGTGTTTAAGGGTGCAAGATGGGGACAGACACCACAGTTCTAAAATAGTCAACACAGGATACCAGACACTTTACAAGTGGGTGAAATAAAATATCAGGTAAAAGAAAGGTAGAGCTGTTGAATGGTGAGATCAATAAGCAATCTGAATTATTGCTTGCATGCACTTTATTGCCTATACAACAGCAGCTGCCATATTTTGGAAGACTCTGTGTTAGCTCCTCTTTATAAGCTATGTATTGTAAATGGTGTTGCAGGAGAATAAAACAAAGGACATGCTAGTTAAGCAGATCAAAGTATATACTTATGTTTGACAAGACAATCTTGTGAAATTACAGTAGAATACCCACCATCCAAAACCATTTTTGCAGCAATAGCTGCTGGGTATCCCACAGTCTTTGCCATGGCCGAGTAGCCATTAACTTCCCCATACACAACCAAGCTAATGTTTTTGAACTCTAGATGTCCAGATGGATGCCTGATGCCAACATCATTTCGCATGACAATCATATCACGTTCTCCTGGACCTTAAAAGAAAAAAAAAAAAAAATAGCAGGGGGACACAGAACTGAATAAAGACTTGGAGGAGTTGGGTGTTATGTTGTGGACAATAACAGGAATTTTTCAACTTCTATTCATAGAATTGTACTTTATCACCACAGGTAAACTTTTCTCTGGCGTGCAGAAACAGAGCAATATACAGCGTCTACCCTGCTCTGTACAGTCATGGCCAAAAGTTTTGAGAATGATACAAATATTAATTTTTACAAAGTCTACTGCTTCAGTTTTTCTAATGGCAATTTGCATATACTCCAGAATGTTATAAAGAGTGTTCAGCTTAACAGCAATTACTTGCAAAGTCAATATTTGCCTAGAAAATGAACTTTATCCCCCAAAACACATTTCAACATCATTGCAGCCCTGCCTTAAAAGGACCACCTAACATCGTTTCAGTGATTGCTCCATTAACACAGGTGTGGGTGTTGATGAGGACAGGGCCGGAGATCAATCTGTCATGATTAAGTAAGAATGACACCACTGGACACTTTAAAAGGAGGCTGGTGCTTGCCATCATTGTTTCTCTTCTGTTAACCATGGTTATCTCTAAAGAAACACGTGCAGTTATCATTGCACTGCACAAAAATGGCCTAACTGGGAAGAGTATTGCAGCTAGAAAGATTGCACCTCAGTCAACAATCTATCGCATCATCAAGAACTTCAAGGAGAGAGGTTCCATTGGTGCCAAAAAGGCTCCAGGGCGCCCAAGAAAGACCAACAAGCGGCAGGACCGTCTCTTAAAAGTGTTTCAGCTGCGGGATCGGGCTACCAGCAGTGCAGAGCTTGCTGAGGAATGGCAGCAGGCAGGTGTGAGTGCATCTGCACGCACTGTGAGGCGGAGACTCTTGGAGCAAGGCCTGGTCTCAAGGAGGGCAGCAAAAAAGCCACTTCTCTCCAGAAAAAACATCAGGGACAGACTGATATTCTGCAAAAGGTACAGGGAGTGGACTGCTGAGGACTGGGGTAAAGTCATTTTCTCTGATGAATCCCCTTTTCGATTGTTTGGAACATCTGGAAAACAGCTTATTCGGAGAAGAAGAGGTGAGCGCTACCACCAGTCTTGTCTCATGCCAACTGTAAAGCATCCTGAAAACATTCATGTGTGGGGTTGCTTCTCAACCAAGGGAATCGGCTCTCTCACAGTCTTGCCTAAAAACACAGCCATGAATAAAGAATGGTACCAGAATGTCCTCCAAGGGCAACTTCTCCCAACCGTCCAAGAGCAGTTTGGCGCTCAACAATGCCTTTTCCAGCATGATGGAGCACCTTGCCATAAAGCAAAGGTGATAACTAAATGGCTCAGGGAACAAAACAGAGATTTTGGGTCCATGGCCTGGAAACTCCCCAGATCTTAATCCCATTGAGAACTTGTGGTCAATCATCAAGAGACGGGTGGACAAACAAAAACCAATAAATTCAGACAAAATTAAAGCATTGATTCTGCAAGAATGGACTGCTATCAGTCAGGATTTGGTCCAGAAGTTGATTGAGAGCATGCCAGGGAGAATTGCAGAGGTCCTGAAGAAGAAGGGTCAACACTGCAAATATTGACTTGCTGCATTAACTCATTCTAACTGTCAATATAAGCTTCTGTTACTCATAATATGAATGCAATTATATTTCTGTATGTGATAAAAACATCTGACAAACACACATAAAAACCAGAGGGCAGCAGATCATGTGAAAATATAATATTTGTGTCATTCTCAAAACTTTTGGCCATGACTGTAGTGCTCATATTCTTTTCCAGGGCCTTCTCAATACAATACTGGAAGGTTTTAAAAATGTAGGAATGTCCAAGTCAAACGTGGAGATTGGTCTACAGATCATGGAAAAAGCGCAAAGAGTGGAGTAAAGCAAGGCCAAACTTACCAAAAGAAAGCATCATCTCCAAATGTTTAGCTAGAGCACCAACAATCGATTCGGCTACAGGCACTGGTTCATCACTTAGCAATCCAAACCTGCTCAGGCAAAAAAACACAACGAAAATTACAGATCCAGTTCCAGAAATATTAATCACAACTGAACATACAGTAATGAAATAAAAAGAAATACAATGAAACTGACCAAAACCACCCAAATTTGCACAGAAAAACTTTTGTGGGGAAGTTTTCTAAAAGCATACACAAGGCAATTTAAAGTGTCCAATGGAGTCAGCAAACATGTACACTGAAAGAGCCCTGCTTGGTATCACATCTATGTATTACTCAGAACCAGGTCTAGACTGAGACTAATAAAACAGCCATGATACTGTACACAAGTCGATCCAACTCACAAACAACCATAGGGGGCTCAAACTTTTTCTTACTCCCCCTGGTGACCATCACATTTCCCATCCCAGCATGGCTTTCCTCTTGTTCCTAGTCAACAGCATAGCTCCCCCTGGTCCTCAGTATAGTACATCTTTAAATCTGGATCCTCAGCATGACTCCCCTATAATTCTTGTTCCCTAGCACAATATCCCTTTACAACTTCATCCTCTACATGGCTCCCCTTCTGAACCCAAACATAACACCCGCTCTCATTCCTGTTTCCTAGAATTGCAACCCTCTCATTCCTAGACATCAACATGGCTTCACTTTCCATTTTCGCCCTTCTACTCAGTTTCAATAGAGTAGAAAGGAAGGAAAAATTGTCACTCAATAATTATGGAAAAAAAAAAAAAAAAAAGTAGTGTTCGGGATATCTTCTGACAAAGTTACAGTGTACATGAAAAAGAGATTGTTGGGTATACATGACATAATTTTTATTGATGACATTATTTATCATGTGTCATTACATGCAATGATAAATATAAAAACAAGATTAACAATATAACAACCACCACCAGTACAGATGATCTTCTGCAAACAATCCACTAGTATTTTTAAATTTGTAGCTAAACTTTTGATTAAACACATTTTTTTTGTGCCGACATTGAAGAAGGATGAAGGCAGCGGGGAGTGCGACAGAGCCCAGGATAGGTAAAGGTAAGTAACACTGGTTTTTATGTTCCTCATCTCCCCTGGGCCTCCAATCATTATACTCTGGGGTCTGAAAAGACCCCGAGTATAATAATAGTTCTTGGGGGCAAAATACTGTGTGCAGGGGGCATTGTGGGACATAATACTGTGTGGAGAGGCCACTGTGGGGCATAATACTGTGTGGGTGTGGAGGGGCCACTGTGGGACATTATACTGTCTGGAGGCCACTTTGGGACATTATTGTAAATGGGGCGTTATACTGTGTGGGACCAGGAAAGGGGGTGCCATGTCGGGGGTGGGGGGGGGGGTAGTCAAAAGTCTGTTGGGGGACCCAGTCTTTGCTAGTTACGCCCCTGCCAAAGCACGTCTCTAAATTTTATTATGGCCAAGATATAACTGTTTGAAGAGACCCCCCCACTCATTTTCCTTGCACTACACACAAGCCCATGCACACTTCACAGTGAGAAACAGGGTAGAGTTGTCAATAAAGAAACAAAATAAAGAAATGCAGGATTTCACAGAAAAGAGCCACCATTTGTTAATAAGGTATATTACAAAATATAATAATGACACAAATACTGCAAGAAAATCAAACGTTGTTGGAAAGATTACACTGTGTTCCAAATTATTATGCAAAAAGTGTTTAGGAGTGATAAGGTAAGAATTTTTTTGTTTGTCAGTTAAACTCATTGATGGTGATGTGTGTCAGGGCTCTTTATATCACTGAAAGCAATTGCAGACACCTGTGCTAATTAGTTTGGCAGGTGTGTCCATTTAAAGGCAAGACTACTTAAGAAGGCTGTCCCACATTATTAAGCAGCCTACATTTTCAGCCAAAATGGGAAAGAAAAAGGATGTGTCAGCTGCTGAGAAGCAACAAATTGTGGAGTGTTTAGGTCAAGGCATGACTACAATCAACATTGCCAAGACACTTCATCGTGATCATCGCACAATCAAGAAGTATGTAGCTGATTCACAGCACACACGTGTGCGTGCTGATAAGGGAAAATTGAGGACTCTTTCCAACAGGCAATTACGTCAGGTTAAAAGAGCAGCTTCAAAAATGCCTTGTCATAGCAGCAGACAAGTTTTTGAAGCTACTGGTGCCTCCAACGTCCCCCCGAACAACAAGATGCGGGTCCTTCAGAGGTTTGCAGCTGTGCGTAGGCCATCCTGTCGACCTCCTCTATCCACTGCACACAAGTAGAAACGGCTCCAGTGGGCCAAACAATACATGAAGACTGACTTCAAAACTGTTTTGTTCACCGATGAGTGCCGTGCAACGCTCGATGGTCCAGATGGATGGAGTGGAGGATGGCTTGTTGATGGACACCCCATGCAAACACGGCTACGGCGCCAACAAGGAGGAGGTGGAGTAATGTTTTGGGCTGGAATCATGGGGAGAGAGATTGTCGGCCCCTTTAGGATCCCTGAAGGGGTAAAGATGAACTCCATAATGTATGTGGAGTTTCTCAAACAGCACTTCCTGCCATGGTTCAAGAAGAAGAACCATGCATTCCGCAGAAAGATCATTTTCATGCATGATAATGCACCGTCTCATGCTGCAAATAACACATCTGCATCTCTGGCTGCTATGGGCATAAAAGGGAACAAACTTAAGGTGTGGCCCCCATGCTCCCCTGACCTTAACCCCATTGAGAACCTCTGGAGCATCATCAAAAGGAGTGTCTATGATGGCGGGAGGAAGTTCACATCTAAGCAACAGCTCTGGGAGGGTATTCTGTCCTCATGCAAAACAATTGAAGCAGAAACCATCCAAAAACTGACAAATTCAATGGACGAGAGAGTTCAGAAGCTTCTTTCGAACAAGGGGTCCTATGTGCAAATGTATCACCACCTCGAATAAAGTTTTGGCTTGAAAACTGTTTGATTTCAGTTTGTAATAACCTGCTAATGCTTATAATTTCACAATGACCATTTTTTTGTTCTTAATAAAAATGAAAAGGTTGCAAATTCTGCTGTGCATAATAATTTAAAACATGCATTTTGAGCGTTTATTTTTTTTTTTAAATATACTTTTATCATAGGCAGTTTGTTCAAAAACCTTTCAATTATACTCGAATAGTTGATGACTGGAAAATTACAATGACTGCAATTCATATAGGTAATTTTGGAAAATATAAGAAAATATTATTTGCATAATAATTTGGAATACAGTGTAGTTACACTTTAAATAACCCCACTGCATTCTTCAAACAAATATTACTCTAAAAAAGAGATTCTGAATGGATGTGAACTACAAAGAATAGCTCTTACCACTGGATAGTCTCCATGTTGCTATCATTCTTTCCTACTTTATTATACACTGCTTCTTTAACATGATCCACACTGGTTGTGGCTGGAACCTTCAGTAGATGACAGAGGAGCTCCTTCTATAAATAGGAGTTGGTAATTTACAATTTTAGCTTTTGCTCGTTAGCCCATTTATATTCCTACACAATATAATTTATCACTAAGGGGGCATTCACACTTCCGTTGGTGACCGTCAGTAGAGTCCGTTGCTATTGTCCGTTACAAGATTTTAGCAACGGACACTAGCTAAACCGTCCGAAATCCGTTAAAATTTCCATTCATTTTAATGGGATTTTATCTTGTGTTAGTTAGTGACTGTTTACACCCAAACCGTCAGATGTCCATTATTTTTTTTCACGGACAAAAAAAATCCTACATGCAGGACTTGTGTCCATTTAAAAAAAAAAAAAAAGATTTCCTGACGGATGTCAAGTGTCTGTTATTTTTTAACATTAAAGTCTATGGGTAACGGAGAGTAATGGATGGGTGTCCGTTAGTGTCTGTTTTTTACTGTCAAAAACGGACACTAACTGACAATAACAGACTCTAACTGATGCTAATGTGTTCATTTTTTTTTTTAACTGATCCATTAAATGGATCAGTTAAAAAAAAAAAAAAAGACACATTAACATCAGTTAGTGTCCGTTAGTGTCTGGTTTTTTTTTTTAATGGACACTGTCATAACAGATATCCAATAGTAGTGTGAACCCTACCTAACAAACAAGCATGTAAAGTTTGAAATCTTCAACATCACTATTGCCTAGCACAGAAGATGGATCAAAAAGCTCTTTATATAGCATTTCTGAAATTGCTACAAATACAGCTACAATGTCATGGTTAATAAACCATAAATGAGAAAACAAAACCTCCAGTAACAAACATTTATAATGACTTAAAGTGTACTTGTGTGTTCACACTGAGGAATTTCACCTGAAATATGCCTCCAACTCATTTCAATGAGAGGCAGATTTTAATCTGCTAGCTGACCTTTTCAGGTAACCAAAAAGAGAAGCGTCCTGCTCATTCTTCAGGCAGAATCTGTCTGAGACTCTCATTGAAATGAATAGGAGGCAGATTTTGGAGCTGTTTTAGAAGCAGATTTTCTGCTTGACATATTCAGGGTCAAATTCCTCCTTGTGAACAAAGAAGTATGAGCCAGGAGAAAGGCAAGAACATAAACTACAGCACTATGCCCTACAAATGCTTCAGATTTCTGACTTAATCTTCACACAAAAACTGCTCAACAATCTGTGAACCACATTTATTATGAGCTTTTGACACTTTTGTCAACTTTCCCCGACAAGGGGATGCACAAAAAAAACATGGACAGATATAGGAGGAAAGCATCAATTATTTGCCGGTCACACTGTGCAAAGGCTGAGGTACAAAAATAAACAGGATGTATACAGGAAAATGGAGTTTTTGCTACAGATGGATTTCATTTGCCAAAAGTCAGCTGACAGCAAGGCACCTAGCGGTAGTTTTTTTGATAAGTTAACCTTGACTTTCTGTAGTGTGATAACTTACTGCAGTGTGACATCCTAACAACTGGAAAAGTAATTGAAAGACTAATGCAGCATTCTGTGCCAGTGTTGTTAATATCTTAATCAAGATACTTTGCTACATCTGTATATCCCTTGAAATTCAGGGGATTTAGGGCACAATCTACATAGGATCTGTAGGAAGGGCTTATCTTTGATTAACTATACTGCAATTATTCTGCTATTAAAGAGCTGCCCATTTACGTGTCCTAAATCTGATAATAAATTTATTGCTATCAGTTAATAAAAACATTGAATAAGCCTGAATTACATCACAAGCACCAGGCGTAATCATCCAACGCTCTTATCCTACCAATATAGAGCTAAAAGATTATTCAGAAGCTCATGTGAGGTTCCTAAAGAGAAAATTTTAGTTACACAGCCAACCTTGTATAAACACACACTCTATTCTCATGTATTCCCTCATGATGAAAACAAAGCTCACTCACCCAGGTTATTGCTGGTGCGTCTATAGCAAGCAGTGGACAGGGATCGGCATTTATTAATCCCAGTTTCACAAACCCACTCATTGCTTTAGAAAATCCCTGCAAAAATAAAATTACATGAACTTTACTCACTACATTTTCTTTCACTGTATTGTTAAAGGGAATCTGTCAGGTCAATCTGGGACACTAAACCACCCACAGGTCCTCATAGACCTGGGGTTTAGTGTCCCAAATTGCCCTGTTGTAATGCAAACCGCAGGCATATTAAAAATAAAAAACCTATATACTTACCTAGATAAGGGTCCAATCGACGCGGTTTGGTGAGAACGGTCCGGTTTATTCATGAGGCACGCCTCTCAGTGCCTGCGCTGTTCTTCAGTGAAGCCAAAGATGGACACCCCGGCTTCACTGCGTAATTGTGGGATATGCGCACTGAAGTTGAGGTGTACTCCTCAGACTTCATTGAAGAACTGCGCAGGCGCGGGGAATACAGTGGCCGGGTGAGTATAAACCTTTTTTATTTTTAATGGATTGCGTTACAGCAGGGTGATTTGGGACACTAAACCGCAGGTCCATATGGACATGTGGGTGGTTTAGTGTCCCAGAATGCCCTGACAGATTCCCTTTAAACGGAACCTGTCGGCAGAAATTCACACACCAAACCATCACCAGTACTTGATATAGCAGCTAGAGTTTCAAAACAATCTCCTCATAGCCCAGAGTTCTCAATGTGAGGAAAACTACTTTTATTCAATATGCAAATTAGTTTTATAAAGTCAGGGCAGTAGAAACTCAAGCGATAAAGTCAAGCTCTCCACACCCCCAAATGGCCCATGTTCTTTGACTGCTACACCAGAGTACCGAAATGTCACCAGACTTCTATTCCTACATCTAGTTTGGTGGGGCTTTCAGCACATGCACAGTTCACCGGGGTGTACACTCCCCATCTGCTTCTGTGTACTGTGCATTCGAAGAAGTCTGGGGAGGTCCCCAATCAAACCACAGGGTCTGTTTGAGGATGTGGAGAGCTTGACAAGTGTTTTTGATGACTACTAGGTAAAAACAGCATTACAAATGCAATACCCAAAACATGCTACATTTTAAATTTTAGACTTCAAAGTAACACCTGCCCACATTTTTTATATAAAAACACCAATGAAAAATGCAGCAAAACAATGTGGGGGAGTGCATTTATTAAGCCTCTTGTGCCTATTTTGTTCTATTTTTTTATTTTTTTTTAACAGTTTTACATTGCATATTCAAGATTTGTGTGTTTGCATCTATGTTGAAGACTTTTACTCACAACTGGCCAGATTGGTGGGGAAAGTGGGCATGGTTTATCTGTAGTAACATTTAACAATACATTTATAACATAAAAAAAAGTAGTAATTTTGACAGAAATATACCTCTGAAAAAAAAAATAAATGCTGCTAAAAAGGTGAAAAAAAATGTGCAAAATAATTAAATATTTCCTCCAATGTATATGAAAAAACACTGACATTTAAAGCACACGACATACAAATCATTTTGTTCTGTGGTTTGTTTGTTTTGTTTTTTTTGTTTGGTTTTTTTAACACTATAGACTTTAACATATATCCTGCAGATTTTGTTGGCTTTAAGTAAATGGGATTTTTGTTAAAACCCCAAAACATTGTACTGCACTTTCCTGTGAAATTTTCGTTGTGGAATCTGCAGTAAAATATAGCATCAAATACTTGTATAAATTCACCCTTCTAGTAAAAGCTCACAAAAACAAAAAAATATAATAATAATAATAATAATAATAAATCTGTAACTGCTAGTGCATATTTGCTGGTCTGTCATGCCTTCATTTAGTGGCAAGTTGATTTAACTTAACTTAGACACGATGTTCAACTAAGGCTCCATTCAGATAAAGTTTATTTTTTTTCTATTTAGCAGATCTGTTTTGCGGATGCAATACATGGATGGCCATCAATGTTAAGAAAGATACAATTAAAAATGTATATACATTTGTGTTTTTCTGGACAGACACAAAAGTACTACGTTTTCGTGTCAAAAAATATGGACAGAAATGGATCGTTTTTTTTTTCCCTTAAACACCTATTTCTACGTAAATGGGTGGGCATCCGTTTTCATCCATTTGCATCTGTTTTTCGCATCTGTTAAACAGATCTGCTAAATAGATGTAAAAAAAACTATTTTGATGTACTGATTCATACTTCGGTCTTTTTTCACAGACTGTAGGCCGAAAAAAAAAAAAAGTTCAGCTGTCTGGTTTTTGTCTTAGAAGCAGATGCATCATCACAGTGCAAGCCTACGAGTCTGTGGAAAAAAAAAAAGCAGATGACATCCGTATTTCAACAGTTTTTCAAGGACTAAAAATACATTGACCAACTGAACTGAATTGTCCATAATTAACGCGGGCATGTGAATAAGCCCTTACAGAAAACATCTCGATGGGTACTAAATGCACTAATTCGCTATACTTTTATTACATTTTTTAGAACCCAACATAGATTATAACTCAAAAGTGTTAAAAATACTCAGTAACAGCCAGAACTGACCTTGTACCTCAGAGTTCCTCTTATTAAGGTATGTGCTGACTGAATCCCATAGGGTTCTGCATATTTTGTACTATCTCTATTAGGGAAACCTTCTAAATTCAAGCCAGGAAACCAGTCCATGTCTGTGACAGACTCAAGCAATGAGCCCCCAGCAGCAATATTAACAACCTAAGAAAAGAGAAAGGAATTGATGAAATATAAATGGCACGGATGTCATCGGCATGTCACACAGTCGTGTGTATGAGCCCTAACATCTAACAAACAAGTATGTTATGTCCTATAGACGTATGAGAACCTTCAATTAATATATTCTTTATAACGTTCCCCCTATTACATACCATTACAAAACAAATGTCATATGCTGATATTAATCCCTTAATGAAATATATATATATATATATATATATATATATATATATACACATATACACACACACACACACACACACATAGTATATATCTCAAAATTACAAAAATGCAGGGCACTCTGCACACAGCACAAGGACATATATTACTGATATAGTTAAAAACACCTAATATGATCTATAAGTTAGAGGTTCTTTGTTATACATATTTGATCAAACAGTAAGAAGCCCACCTGCCACGACAAGGCTACCTCATTCAGATGGGAACCTACACTAAATAAATATACCTCTCTTGAACCTGGAATAGGTCTACAGTGTGAATACAGTGTGAGTAGGATCCAGAGCAAACTCCATTTCAAAATAGCCTAAGGCAGATGGCGAGGTGACAAATATATATACTCTATTCCAATTAGATAAACCTGTGCAATTAGAAGGGAGTGCTAGTCAAACCAAGGAGGGAGCCACCCCTTACTATGTAAAAAGCAAAAAGGGTTAGGACTGCACATCCCAGTGTGAACAGGTGCTCACTGCGAAGCAATACATAAAAATTACAAAAATGCAGGGCACTCTGCACACAGGCCACTCCTTTTGGAGCCTCTTTTCATAATGGATCAATTGGGTGCTGTATATACAGACAAAATTCTCCAGAAGAAGCAGTGCTACTAGGGAAATTACCTCTCTCTCTCTTATATATATATATATATATATATATATATATATATATATATATAGCATTCATTAGAAACATAATACAATCTTTTTTGGTCAGGTTCTGCCAGAAAAAAGAAAAAGGCATGCAATAGAGGTTCCCTATAAATACAAAACCATAATACTGCTGTTTCCATGAGGCCTTAGAAGGGTGGGTCTGCTGTACCTGACCTTTGGAATGCACAAAATCTACTACAATACCTTATATGCACCATAAATGACGGACCTTCTAGAAGATCTAATAATAATTATTATAAGCATACATACAGTACATAAATCTGTATTTCACAAACCTCTCCATTCTTTAAATAGGTGGCAGGTTGTATAGTGTTCAAAAGAACTCCCAGAGGGCTCCAAGTGAATTTATATCTCAGTGGATTGTCAGAACACTCAGGGGCTGGAAGACCTCCACAAAAAGATATGTAAGATTCTACCTGCAGAAAACAAAAACTTCTATCAGTGATAGTATATGTGCCTTTATCAGGAGACATTTAGAATGCCCAGCTAAAATTAATTTCTCTGTTCAAGTGGGGAGGCCACTTTTTCCAAATGTTACATCCTTAGTTTAGGTTTTTAATGGGAATCACCTTAAACAGAATAACTAGATGGAGAAAATCAGTTGGTGATGTAAATATAGCTAAATCCTTACCTTTGCTCCAACATCTTTAGCTTTATCAAAGCATTCCATAGCCAACATATGGTCAAGACCTGGATCCAAACCCACTTCACCAACAATAGTAATCCCAGCATCTTCCGCACTACAAAAAAATACAAATACATATCATTGTCTACATTCCCCAAGGCACTGCAATACCTGTTTTAGTAGTATACATAATCTATGTACTCCGCATTGGTTATGTTCAATATATACCAGAATAAAAAAAAAAAAAAAGCATGATAAGAAGATAATAGTACACAGAGTTCCAGGGTACAGCTTGTCAAAATGAAAAGCAAAATACACATTAATCCAGTACTCTATACAGGCACATAATTTAGCTGAATCAAGGAAATCTGACTGACAAGACCCTGAAACTCTTTAAAGCGGTAGAAATAAGCAACTGACAAACAGAACATGCTGCAGAGACAGTGACTATAAAAGAAACAAGAAGGCTTGCCCAATTCATGGATATAGAGCATGAACTGGTAAGAAACTAATGGTTCAGACAAAAGCACCCATGAGTAGCGCAATACTATGTCAAAACAAATTAGGCAGTAAGTGCTGTTCTAAGTAAAGTGCTACTACTTACCTACTGACGGGGCAGCCAACACAAGGAAAATACAACATGAGACAAGTCTTCACATTACAAAACAAATGCACTATTCTAGCCAAGAAAGTCAAGATGAGGGAAGTTTCATTTTTAAGTACAAGCTGGCCTATAAAGAATCAGAATCCTAATGCTGGAAAAGTCATATTTGTAGAAATCGGAAGTCTATATACCACATTGTTCATCTGATTACAATATGGTTTATATTTTTATCTCAATTCAGTTATTTTATACCTTTGCTGGAGTTCTCTCATGGAGGGAGTTACATAACTGGCGGTTACCAGGTTCACCTTATTCTTGATGCAGTGTTTCGCCACCAACGGATGCGCAGAATAGGGCAGCAAGCTAAACATTACAAAACAGACAAGAGTGTAAGTGGCAAATAAAATTCTCAGATATTTTATTACTGAATAGGGGCAAGTTATATGTATTATCACACGAAAAAATATTTCAATAGAAGGCTTGTTTAATTGCTGCCTGCCATTAGACTGCCTTTCACATCCTAATTGGTAAAGGAATTTTCCAGGCAAATGATATTGCTGATATCATATTGGCAGGGGTCCAACAACTGGAACCCCCTGCCACTATACAGAGAACAGAGCCGCAAGCAGATAGCTCTATTCTTCATGTAGCGGCCATGCAGAATTACTGTGGCCCAATTCGTATCCACTTGTATAGGAGCTGAGCAGCAGTAACTGAGCTCAGAACTGTCTACTTCTAGCTCTGTTCTCCATATAGCAGCTGCTAAGAACAACTGATTGTTGGGGGTCCTTGGAAGATCAACATCATTTGCCTGAAACTCCTCTTTAAGCCACTCAGCATTATGAATTGAAAAGGCAGTTAGTCTGTTAGTGGCTTTCCCTCTCTCTGGCATGTATAGACTCAGCTGCAGGCAACCTATAGTAACCACGGCGTCTAAGACATTTAATAGCTGTACATCTCTAGTGGCCAACATGCGATACAGGGAGGAGCCCAACAATGGTTTCTACATCTACCATCCATGGATCCAGAGGTTGGATCTAATAGGCTGTTGGTATAAAACTTACAGATATAATATACTGCAATACAGAAGTACTGCAGTGTATTATGTGAGTGATCAGTCTTTGGTACATTCAAGTCCCTATATGGGACTAAAATAAAAAGTAAAAAACATAAAAAATGCACATATAATTGGCATCCCCACATATGTAACAGCCCGAACTATAAGATGATGGCATTAATTAACCGCATGGTGAGCTATGCAATATTAAAAAAAATGTCAGAATTTATTAGTTCTTTTTGTTTCTCCTACAGAACAGAAACAAATTAAGCTATCAAAAATCATATTTACTCCCAAATTATATGGTATTTATGCAATTATGCAATAACATTATATGGGAAAAATTAGGCATGTTGGTTCAAGGCTATGCATAGTCGAGGAGCAATGTTTCTATTCAGCCTGCATACACATAGTTACATAGTTAGTATGGTAGAAAAAAGACATATGTCCATCAAGTTCAACCAAGGGAGAGGAAACGTCATGACAGTCTATACATTTCCATAACCATCAATGCTATCTTGCTCTAATAAGGCATCTAATCCTTTTTTGAAGCGGTCGGCTGTGACCAGTTCCTGGAGTAGGCTATTCCACAGATTCACAGTCCTTACAGTGAAGAAGCTTTGTTGGCTCTTCAGCTTAAACCTTTTTTTCTCCAGGTAGAGGGAGACTCCCCTTGTCTTTTGAGAGGATTTGGCATAAAACAGCTTTTCCCCATATTTCTTGTATAGACCATTTATATATTTAAACAGGTTTATCCTATCTCCTCTTAAATGCCTCTTCTCCAGACTAAACAGATTTAACTCCTTTAGTCTCTCCTCATAAGGGGCATGGAGGACCTCAGTTATCAGTTTTGTGGCCCTCCGCTGAACCTTTTCCAACTCTAGGACATCCTTTCTATGTACTGGTGCCCAGAACTGAACTGTATAATCCAGATGGGGCCGTACCAATGATTTATAAAGTGGTAATATTACATTCCTGTCCCACAAGTCTATACCCCTTCTAATACATGACAATATCCTGCTGGCCTTAGAGGCAGCTGATTGACATTGCGTGCTGTTATTTAATCTATGATCTACAAGTACACGCAGGTCCTTCTCCACCAATGACTCTCCCAGCTTTACTTCCCCTAGGACATACTGTATGTTGCATGTGGATTATTTTTACCCAGATGCATAAGTTTATATTTATCCACATTTAACCTCATTTGCCATATGGATGCCCACACACTCAGTCTGTCCAAGTCTGCTTGTAACCTATGTATATCCCTTATAGACTGTACTGTACTACATAGCTTGGTGTCACCTGCAAAACTAGAAACAGTGCTATTAATCCCATCTTGTCTATCACTAATAAATAAGTTAAAAGGGGTTGTCCAGGCAAAAATGGACAACCTCGTTAACTTTTAAATCAGCCGGGGGCATTGAAAAAAAAAAAAAAAATTTCATACTCACCTGTCCCCGATGCTCCAGTGTCCTCCCGGCGCATTGTGGTCCTTTTGCTGAATGGGTCTCTTCTGGAGCTCCGCTGAAGCTGCTGATTAACCTCAGAGGTCACGTGACCGATGAGGTCAATCAGCGAATGGCATGCGATATCACTACCTGTGACATCACGGGTCTCTTCATGAGGCCGCTGATTGGCCTGAGCAGTCACGTGACCGGAAGAGACCCGGTCAGCAGAAGGACCGAACTGCGCCGGGAGGACACCGGAGCATCGGGAACAGGTGAGTATGAATTTTTTTTTTTATATTTTTCAATGCCCAGGTTGATTTAAAAGTTAAAGGGGTTGTCCATTTTTGCCTGGACAGACCCTTTAAATAACAGTGGCCCTAACACTGAACCCTGGGGTACACCAGTTATAACAGAGGACTAGTCTGAGAAGCAGTCATTGACCACAACTCTTTGGATACGATCCTTTAACCAGTTTTCAATCCAATTACAAACTTTTTACAATTACAACATTTTTCAAGCTCGATTTTACCCATTAGTTGTCTATAAGGGACAGTGTCAAACAACTTTGCAAAGTCCAGGAACACTATATCCACAGCCTCCCCTCTCTCCAGACTTCTACTCACCTCATCATAAAAACAAATCAGGTTAGTCTAAAAACTTCTGTCTTTAGTAAAGTCATGCTGTCTGTCACTTATAATATGATATACAGTCACATACTTCGGTATATAGTCGCTTAAGAGCCCCTCAAACAGTTTCCCCACAATGGATGTTAAACTCATCAGTCTATAATTACCTGGGGTAGACCTAGAACCCTTTTTGAAAATAGGCACCACATTAGTTTTGCACCACTTCCTTGGCACTGTACGAGTCACTAGAGTCCCTAAAAATTAAGAATAGGGGTACAGCAATGACGGGACTGAGTTCTTTAAGTACTCGTGGGTGTAATCCTGCTGGACCTGGAGCCTGGCTCACATTTATTTTGTTTAGCATGGCTCATTTCTATGTTTATCAAGTTTAGTATATTGGTTGATGTATTACCAGCATTGGTGACACCTACATCAACTACTCCCTGTTTTTCTGTATATACAGAGATAAGGAACCCATTTAGTAGCTCTGGTAACCAACTCTCCATCACCTTTATTTAGGGGACCTACTTTTTCTGTTCTTGGCTTTTTTGCATTTATATATTGAAAGATTTTTTTTTTTTTGGGGGGGGGGGGGGGTTAGTTTTGCTTTCCATAGCCACCTGCATTTCATTATCTATTGTAGCTGATTTTATTTCCCTTTTACAGATTGAATTAAGCGATTTGTAATTCTCAAAGGCTACAGCTGACCCTTTGGATTTATATTTTTTAAATGCCCGTGTTTTTTTTTTATTGTTTATGGCCCTTTCAACCAGAGCTGTAAGCCATGGGACGGTTAATTTGATGCATTTATACTTGATCCCTATGGGTATACATTTTGCTATGTACTTGCTTAATGTAAATTTAAATGTCTCCCACTTAACTTCGGTATCACTATCTGACAATAGCTTCTCCCAGTCTATATCCTGAAGTGCAGCCCTTAACCTGGGGAATGGGCCTTTTTAAAATTAAAGGGAATTTGCTCTCCCGATCTACTAGTATATGCAGTAGCAGCAGAATATACTTGTCCGTTTAATCAATAGTATTGAGCCAAGTACAATTACACCTAGATCACATCTAACGCGTTTTCCCTCAGAATATTATATCTCAGAAGTTCACCAGAGGTGCCATACAGAGGACTGGGGGTCGGTCAGTTATAATACACCAATTTTAGATTAAATTCCCCTTGTAACATAATTTCTCTTTCCTGTGTGATGAATGCTTGCAGTGAAACACAGAAACTCCAACGCATATGTGAACACAGCCTTACTTGTAAAACTCATTACTTCAATTAAAAACTGCATGCAGTTCTGCAACAAAACAGAGCAGTGTGAGCCCAGCCTCACAGAATCTAAAGTTAGCTATGGTGATGACCATGTAGGGTCTTTATCATGCCACTTTTCAAAAACCAACATATGCCCGCTATCTAAATTCTATTATTGTGAGGTGCACAATGGAGACCTAGAACAGAGTTTAAGTGGTTTAGAAGTGATTTTAGTGGTGGTAGGCTCCCTTTAAGAAAGTAATTTTAAGAAGATCTACTATATAGCCAAAATATGTGACAATATGTGACCTGACAATCACTCTTACAGTATATGAACTTGCTGGACATTCCATTCCAAAACCATGGGCACTGATATGGAGTTGGGCCCCCTTTTGTTGCTATATAAAAATACATTTAACAAAGCTGGTGTCGTTCTTGTGCTGATATCACCACCAACCTTGTATTGCATGATTCAATAGACAATTCCACTTTACAATAACAACATGATCACTGGGGCAGAACTAGCACATCAAAATCTTCCCACTGTGCCCCCCTGATGCAACACTTAGCCTACATTCACCTGAACATCATAAATGGCTGTTTGAGGGACTTTTTCTTTAACCGCCGTCACATGGCTGCATTACTTTTAATGTCTGTGAACGGGGACTATTCACATGACCGATATTTTGATGGTCCACCATCACAGACCTTGAAAATATAGGTTGTGCTGTCCTCTTTGAGTGCAAAACGGTCATGAAAAATTGATGTTTTTTATGGCTATTTTGCACCACAATCATGTGATTTTAAGCTTACTGCAATTTACATGACTTTATGCTCCTGATTTTAGGCACCGATTTTCAATGGGTTGGGCTAAGACACCTAACTAAATAATCTGGAGGGATGTCCACAGACTTCTGGCTATATACTGTATGTGGGCATGTGGTGTGTTATTAGCTTCCCTCAAAAAAAATAAAAAATAAAACACACACCCCAACAAGAACATTTAAATATCATTGAAATTTAAATAACTAAATTAACCTGACAACAAGTTGATGTTTCTTCACTAAAGAGGACAATTTGTCTTCACTCTTGAAGACGTTCATCTCCAGCGGGGTTGTATTGTTATACTTCTTTGATAAATGATCCACTTGATCTTTAATAATGGACACTACAGAAAAAAAACATTTTTTAGCCTTGTCAACTAGTAGCCCAAATATACATATAGTAAATTCAATTGCATCTTAGTGTGTGGTCTTACAGTAAATATGGACACTATATGGATAAACATAAGTGTTAATAAGTTTTGGTGTTGGACAATAAGCAGAAATTTAACATAAATTTCAGAAATTATAATTCCTATGCACAAGTTTTCTATAATGAGAAACTATTAGGTGCAGTATTGTCATAAAGACTTAATGTGGATTCAGATCATCAAATACATTGTTGTCCACATGTATACCCACAAAATGGCCAATATTCAAGACAGAAAGGATGTAGGTATAGAATTCGGCCAAGCATGCCTGTTTTGTCAGTGGGGAGAGAGCAGTAAGTTGCTGCAAGACAACTCTAGTGGCAGCTTCTCTGCCATAAGAGCAAAAAGATGAAACAGTAAAATTTAATTTTTAACATTATCCATTCAACATCATCCTGTTCAGGAGAGCAAAGAGGCCTCCCATACATATAAGATAGTAAGCTGGTCCCAGTGAAATAGTCAATTTGACAGACTATTCTCTTATGTGTATGAGGTCCTCAAGAATGGTGATAATGCAACCAATAATGCATGTTGTAACCATATACAAGATAACTAAAGCACTAAAGCATATGAGTTACATTATATGTAAATAGTAAAATGGTGATTAGAAGGAGGGAATTCTGGATAATTTCAATTTATCATAAATCAGTAGAACATCATCTCAAGCCTTGACTATCTTTATTCATGATTACCTGCAGTAATTTCAACATTAGGATCTCTTGTAAGGTAACTTATGACAGGTTCTGAAACATAACCAGAACCAAGCACCAGAATCCTCTTCTTTGATCCCACAGTCATTAACTGAGCGTACTCTCTGGCAAGTAAATAACAGACTCTCATTATGCTTCACAGATAACAAAGTAGACATTTCTATTAAAAAGAGTAAACAGAATAATTAAGCGACCCCATCAAAATAGTAATCAAAGGAAAACCCACAGAAATGTGCCTATGTTTGCTTCAATGAAATTCTGGTCAAATATATCACACATACATATGCTAATGCAGACTGGAGATAAAATTCATCTTACATGGTTTGTATACACGCTGGTTTAACTGTCCAGATTCTAAAATTATAATAGTATTGCATATTGTATTTAAACTGGAGCTACTTGTACTCAACACCTCAACAGCATCACTACAAAAAGCGATTGTCAGACACCACGGGGCAGAAGGACTATAGTGGTTTTAGAAAAAAATAGTTCTGTCTCGCTGGAAAAGGGAGTGTGGCTTTGCGGCGAAATTAGTTTGGCTTAAGCGCACCAATTTACACCAACATTTTAAAGTACAATTGTGACCCAAAGTATGCCAACTGAGGCTTAGTTCACATCTGAGTCACATCTGTCTGGCGCAGATCCATCATAAGTCAATGGTGCTGCAAGCCCAAATTACATGTGTGTCATAGAGCGGATCAGAATGTGTCAGTTTTCCTATTATTCTGGTTCTACAACAGACCAGAAGAATGGAAAAAAGGACACAGGTGTGAACATAGCGTAATAGGTGATATAAACTTTTAATAAACTTAATAATCATACATTTTCAGACTGTTTACACTATTAATAAATACGTAACTAAACCTTCAGTCATTTTTTTTATTTTCTGCCAGCATTTGTGTCATTAATAAAATCTGTAATATACTTTATTAACAAATGTTGACAGCCGCGGATTCGGAGGCTCCCCATTCACCTGGGCCTAAACAGCAGTGGAAAGCTGCTATGTGATGCTCTGCATCGTCATTACACCGCTAGCTATACCACCAGTGCACACTATCCACATTAGTCCCTCTCTCCTCACCTCTCCCATGTAGAGCTCTCATACACTTTTGACTCTCTTTAACCATCCTAATCCCTCTGTTTCTTTTATCAGTGAAACTAAACAGGAATGCCGATATAAATCACTGAACCACCTTCCGTCTCTGTCTATTTTGCTCCTACTAGCTGCAGGAGACATCTGTCCAAATCCTGGCCCACCTTCTTTCACTAGCTTTACCTCTCCTGGCACACACAGAATTTCCACCTGCTAGTCCTCACTGAAAGCTGGATTCAGCAGTCTAATAGCACCTCCCCTGCTGCTCTAGCTCATGGTGGGCTCCATTTCTCCCATTCTTCTAGGTCTGACAACAGGCAGGGTGGAGGGGTAGGCATAACTCCTCGGGGTTTTGTTTGACTCAGACCTTTCCTTCACGCCCCATATCCAATCACTCGCACGCTCATGTCATTTCCACCTCAAAAACATCTCCAGAATCTGCCCTTTCCTTACCACAGATACACTAAAGACACTTATTGTTGCCCTGATTCACTCTCACCTTGACTACTGTAACGCCTTACTAACCGCTCTTCCCCTTACTAAACTCTCCCCTCTACAATCTATTCTGAATGCGGCGGCCAGGCTCATCTATCAGTCTAGACGCTATAGCGATGCCTCCGTTCTGTGCCGGTCACTACATTGGCTGCCTATTCAATACAGAATACAATATAAACTTATCACCCTCATTCACAAGGCTTTCCATAATGCTGCACCTTCCTACATTTCCTCCCTCATCTCTGTCTATTGCCCAACCCGTACTCTCCGGCAACTCAATGACCTAAGACTAACATCCTCTATTATCAGTACCTCCCACGCTCGTATACAAGACTTCTCCTGAGTTGCACTACTTCTCTGAAATGCTCTATCCTGGACTATTAGATTAACCCCCAATTTCCACAGCTTCAAACGTAAACTAAAGACATATCTTTTCAGACAGGCCTATCACAACTCCTAATGTAAACCCTTCCGTAGATAGAATCCCTAAAAACATACCCTCCTCTGTTCACACTCCCGCATTACCTCACAGGATAAGATGCCGTATCAGACTTACTTTATATGTCCAGGCACCATCTGCACGTTAAAGGACACGACTGGTGACGGCTCATACAGCTTTATATATGTGTAATGACAGTAACCTCTATTACAGAATTGTCTGACCATTGTACAAACAATGCTACGTCTGTTGCCGCCCCTGCTACCTCTTATGTCACCCCCTCTACCTCATAGATTGTAAGCTCTTGCGAGCAGGGCCCTCAGTCCCAGTGTGTGAACTGAATATTTCTTTGTAATGTGTTTTTTTTGTTAGTACTTGAACCCTACAAATTGTACAGTGCTGTGGAATATGTTGGCGCTATATAAATAAAATTTATTATTAATTATTATTATTATTATTATTATAGTGCACTTTTCAGGTCATTCTCTCAGTACTGTCACTCACCTTCCAATCATTTGAGGTCCATGCCATCAGAATTTTCCACCCATTCTCCTTACGTGTAGCAGTGATCAACTGTCCACCTGGCTCACCCAATCAATTCTCTGTGAAATACCTACAATCATCATGGGTGACTTTAACATCCCCATTAACAGCCTGGTCTCCCCAGCTGCCTCCCAGATTCTCTCAATAACCACTTCTTTTGGTCTTTCACAACTTTTCTCTTCTCACACACTCAAGTACACTGGATGAGGCAACTCCCCGCTTCACTCGAAAACTTCAACAGAAGCAGCAGCAATCCTGTCACACACCACAGATGCATTTTCTTCAACGGTGCTCAAGGTGTGCCGAACGTCTGTGGTGAAAAATCACGTACACCCGCAGACTTCCTCCACTTCAAGTTTATGCTCAAAACCTATAGTTCTGCCCTTCACTTTGCCAAACAATCCTACTTCACCGCTCTCATCTTTTCTCTATCCAATAACCCTAAAAGTCTCTTTGAAACTTCTTACTTACTCTCAAGGTTCAGCAACCTATCACATACCCCTGTGCTGAGGACCTGGCCACTTATTTCCATGACAAAATTGATAAGATCTGTGAGGAAATAAATGGCCCAATCCCCAGGCAGCATTGATCCACTTACCTACCATACTTCATTCTGTTCATTCTCATCTTTTGATCCAGTTACAGAAGTAGAAGACCCCCAGTTCCTTTCTTCTTCTCACCCTACTACATGCATTAGTGATCCTTTCTCCTCACACCATCTCCAGTCTCTGTTCCCAGCTGTCACTACTTACCTTACTAAAATATTTAACCTCACTCTTTCTTCTGGAATCTTTCCCTCCTCTTTCAAACATGCGGTCATGACCCCACTCCTGAAGAAACCCATCCCTTGACCCATCCTGTGCTGCTAACTACTGACCCATCACTAACCTCCCCTTCAGGTCTAAAATCTTGGAACGCTTGGTCTATTCTCGTTTAATCTATGTTTCTGCTAACTCTCTTCTTCACCCCTTACAATCTGGCTTTCGCACTCTGCATTCTACTGGGACGGAAACTGAATTTCTACTGCTGCTTCCACCATCTACTAACATTCCTAACCATGATATTTCTATTTCAGTCTGTGGTTTTACCATAACTCCGAGTCAGCATCCCCGCTGCCTTGGGGTTATGTTTGACTCAGACTTTTCCTTTACCCCACATATCCAACCACTTGCATGCTCATGTCATCTCCAGCTCAAAAACATTTTCCAGAATCTGCCCTTTCCTTACCATGGAAACATGGTATTGTCGCCCTGATTCACTCTTGACTTGAGTAAGTCCCTGCTAATCGGTCTTCCCCTTACTAAACACTCCCCTCTACAGCAGCCAAGCTCATCTATCAGTGTAACCACTAAACCAATGCCTTCCGTCTGTGCCGGTCACTACATTGGCTGCCTATTCATTATAGAATAAAATATAAACTCATCACCCTCATCCACAAAGCTCTCCATGGTGCTGCACCTCTCTAAATTTCCTCCCTCGTCTCTGTCTATCACCCAATCCGTGCTCTCCATTCAGTCAATGACCTAAGACTAACTACCTCTATTATTAGAACTTCCCACGCTCATATCCAAGAATTCTCCCGAGTTGCACCATTTCTCTGAAATGGTCTGCCCTGTATCATCAGATTAACTCCCAACTTCCACAGTTCCAAGAGCATCCTAAACACACATCTCTTCAGGCAGGTCTATTCTTTAGAAAATTCCTAATCTAAATCCTTCCGCAGTTAGAATCCCTAAAACTAACCCCCCCCACTGTTAAATCCCCCGCGTTAACCCACAGGACATGATGCCTTATCACACTATTACCTTGTATGTTCAGGCTCCAAATGCACATAAAGGGACTCTGGCTGGTGACGGCTCATTAGGGGCGCACCTCTAATGAAGCAAAGTGAGTCGGTCACCTCAAGCGGCACTATCCGCGACAACTAGGAGGGGCGGCATGGAGGAGCGCTGGTCTGCATGCATCCCGTCAGGTCACTTCAGGCCTGCGATTTATAAGACACCGAGAAGACGTCTGCTTCTCGGCGCAGGCAGGCGTGATGTCGTCATAGCATCGTGTCTCCTGTGCTGAGACACAGACGTCCTATGCGTGGGTGAAGAAGAGGAGGCGGTGGCTCCATCAAGGGATCGCTAGTAGGTGAGTATAACTTTTATTTATTTTTTTTAGCAAAGTTGTGGGTATTTTAAGGTGTCATTAAGAGGGGGCATTTTATATAAGGGGGCTTTATGAATTTAAGAAGTGTTATTTCTATAAGGGCTATTAGGGGAATTATTAATACAAGGGGAGTTATTTATATAAGGGGCCATTAGGGAGCATTATATATATAAGGGGTGTGATGATTCTGCTTAAATATGGCCATAACTCAGAGATGTATTTTGGTCTCTGGGTAGCGTATTTCTCTCTAGTCCCATTTACTCATAATGTGCGCAGCTATAAGCCTAGTTGCATGTTATCAGTAGGGTAACCTTGTAACAATAGGGCTTTGTATCAATCCCAGCAGGGATCCATTGTACTCCTACACAGCCCTGAGTGATCAAACAAACACCTGCATTGTCCAGTCTGCACTGATAGATCAGATATGGCTGATAACATTGTATCATTTCACTTGGTCTCAGCTCTTTGCAAAGAATCTGGACTTGAGTGGATTAATCTATCAGACTTGCTGCCGCCGATGACCTCATTCTGGGAGGTGGCATAAAGGGTATAAAAGATGAGGTAAGAGGTCTGTGGGAGGAGATTATGCTATGGAGATTGGGCTGAGACCATCACAGACTACAGAGTTATGACAGAGTTGTTACAGACAGACCATGAGGAGAGGCTGCTGTGATGAGATTTTGTGTGGGACTACAAGAGAACACCATGAGGAGATTTTTGTGATGAGATTACTGGACTAATACTGAGAGACTGTGAAGAGCATGCAGGCTGGATTATTCTATTGATGCCACATGCTGGGAGTTAATGCCACATGCCAAGAAGCCTCCACTGGGTTACTCACACATGCATGTGTGAGTGTTGGACTATAGAGCCACATCCAGGAGATGTGTGGTAAAGTAACTATTTCACCTTTATCCCTTTTATTTTATTTGTACTGTATCTTGTAACTAGTAACTGTAAATGCTTGCATATATCTGCATATCTGTTCTGAACTGTATATGTTAGATGTTAATACCGACCCATTTAGGGGTTAATAAATATATAAAATTTAGAAAGCTTGTCTTGTATTTATCTGGTGAACCCGACATTCACTGGCGGGGAGTGTGGTTTTTATATGAAAGAAGACTCAGGTGGGGCCACAGCGGTGTTGGCGCACTGAGGATCTTTCACATTGGTGGCAGCGTAGTGGGATCTTAGGATAAACGGCGTGTGTTGGTGACCTTTATCACTCACATGCTGGGGATTATGGTAATCCTATGAGACAAGCTCGGTATTAAAGCAAGCATTCAGATACAGTGAAAGTTTGATACAGTGCTGTTCCCCCCCCCCCCCCCTTACTCTTTGTATTCTATCCTATCTTTTATTTGGCAAATACCAGTGGATGGCTAGTGGGCTCAGAAGCAGAGCTTAAGAATTGCTGAACCAGGCTGTTGGAGATCCTGAGCGTATGGCTGAAATGGAGGCAGCCACAGCTATGCAGAGTCCTGATTTTGGGACTAGGCCAGGAAGTGCAGCAAGCAGCCCGGTCCCAAGGATTACTTCACCAGGAGAGACCGGTAATCCCAGCCTTGCTATGGGAACGGTTTCATACTGGCAAATGGCCCTACAGCAAGTAGGCACCAGTGACCCTAACACATACCTGCAGGTGGTGTGCCGTTTTATGGAAGCTGTAGAACAAGAACAAGAATGGCAGGCAGCAGAGCGACAGGCCGAGAGGGAGTATCAGCTTGAGCTGAAGAGGCTGGAAATCTCCCAGCGGGCACAAACCACCCCTGCGCAAACTCCAGCAACCCTGCACAGACCCTCAAGTTGGAAGGAGAAGCCAGGCCGGAGTTCACCACAGCCGTCTGTCGTCAGGTCAGGTGAGACAAACTATGCCCCGGGTGGTCCCTCCCCTGTCCCAAGAACTCTGGGCACCCTAGTGACCTTCCCCAAACCCCAAGGGGAGGTGCGGCGGGGCCATGCCTGTAACCAAACAGGACATTTCAAGGAGGAGTGCCCCAACCGCCCTGAGAACTTCCCTGCTTCCCAAGCCACAGCAGGTGGCCCATCTGTGTATCCGGACTGGGGTGCAGGAAAAGGAATGCGGACTGTGGGACTATTGACTGATTTGCCTGCTAAGGTACTGTTGAGAAGTGATTTAGGACCTATGATATCCCAATATGGGGTGAGGAGTACCCCAATTTACTGTGATAGACTGTCTAGGACTAATGTTGATAATGTGTCCGTCATATCTGCAGAGAGGGCCCATAACCCCCCCTCTGAGATACTTCCCATGGCAGTAAGTGTAAATGCTAATGAGTTGCCTTCAGCTGAGAGCAGGGAAGATGCAAATGAGCTTCCTGCAACCCAGCTCAGCAAAAATGCTATTGATGCTTTGTTCACCCCTGTGCTGGGAGCCAATGAGACTAAGTCTGTAGACACACCCACATCTGCGGGGGCGTCGCCCTCCCAGCTTGTTAATCTGTCTACCATAAATCTCATTGAGGCCCGGTGTGAATTAACAATTGCTAATGAAGGTACTGTCAATGTAATTGCCAATGCTTGTTGTGAAAGTGTACAGGGTAGCTCTTCTGAGTCACTGGACGCGACTTCTACTATTTCGCCCAGTGCATCCGATAAGCACCCAACTGCTGACCATGTGCCAGGTAGTCAGGTAGGCTATGGGGATCTCATGGCCGATCCAGGTGAGGGACGGACTGCTGGTAGTGCGGGGTTAGCCCTCAGCCAGAGTGCTAAAAGGGTGGAGGGAGTTCCGACCCTTGAACCGTTGCCTACACCACCTGGAGTCGGTGCTGAGACCGCCATGACTAGCCTCACTCCCTTGAAGCCGGAGGAGTCCGGCCGGTATGAGACATACACGTCTCTTCTGCCCAGTTCTATTCCAGGAGTGCCCATGGCCCAAGTGCAGATGACATGGGGTACTGGAGGTGTGATCCAAGAAGAGGGTATGTCAAATGTACTACCTGTCAATGTATTGTGGGGGGATGGTTTAGGGAAGCATGATCTCAGTCATTTGCCCAAAGTATCACCATCACCCACCCAAGTACAGGAGGAACAGGATGTAGCTTTGGAAGAAAAGGGGGAGGTGCAGAACCCCCTAGAACTCTCCCAACTAGCGGCTAGTGTGAGGAAGACCCTGAGAGAGCAGGCCAAGGGTAGCCAGGAGAGCAGAGATTGCCGGGATGGGATCTCTGGAATGGTTTCCCAAGGGCCTGAGGTCATGAGTGTAAAGCTACAGGATGCCCGCACTCAGAAAGCGGACCCAGAACAAGCAGGAGGTAGCCAAGTGTACGTGGATCAGGGCCTGAGCCTTAGAAGTTTCCCTAGTCAGACTAGAGAGCCAGAAGGGTCCGGCAGCTATGTAACATGCACCTCTCTTTTGTCTCACTCCAGTCAAGAGTTCAGAGATGCTGTCCAAGCTGACCCTAGTCTGGACATATTGAAGGCGCGTGCCGCCCAAACACCCTCAGAGTCTGACAAGGCCCGAGTCTGCTGGGACCCCGGGGGGAGGTGAGGGAGCCTTTGGGGCCAGAGCCTGAGAAGCTGGAGGTGGAGGTGCTTTCAGAAGAGGGGCGTAGGCCCCTACTTCCTGCAAGCCCCATCTAAAGGGGGAGGTGTGATGATTCTGCTTAAATATGGCCATAACTCAGAGATGTATTTTGGTCTCTGGGTAGCGTATTTCTCTCTAGTCCCATTTTCTCATAATGTGCGCAGCTATAAGCCTAGTTGTATGTTATCAGTAGGGTAACCTTGTAACAATAGGGCTTTGTATCAATCCCAGCAGGGATCCATTGTACTCCTACACAGCCCTGAGTGATCAAACAAACACCTGCATTGTCCAGTCTGCACTGATAGATCAGATATGGCTGATAACATTGTATCATTTCACTTGGTCTCAGCTCTTTGCTAAGAATCTGGACTTGAGTGGATTAATCTATCAGAGTTGCTGCCGCCGATGACCTCATTCTGGGAGGTGGCATAAAGGGTATAAAAGATGAGGTAAGAGGTCTGTGGGAGGAGATTATGCTATGGAGATTGGGCTGAGACCATCACAGACTACAGAGTTATGACAGAGTTGTTACAGACAGACCATGAGGAGAGGCTGCTGTGATGAGATTTTGTGTGGGACTATAAGAGAACACCATGAGGAGATTTTTGTGATGAGATTACTGGACTAATACTGAGAGACTGTGAAGAGCATGCAGGCTGGATTATTCTATTGATGCCACATGCTGGGAGTTAATGCCACATGCCAAGAAGCCTCCACTGGGTTACTCACACATGCATGTGTGAGTGTTGGACTATAGAGCCACATCCAGGAGATGTGTGGTAAAGTAACTATTTCACCTTTATCCCTTTTATTTTATTTGTACTGTATCTTGTAACTAGTAACTGTAAATGCTTGCATATATCTGCATATCTGTTCTGAACTGTATATGTTAGATGTTAATACCTACTCATTTAGGGGTTAATAAATATATAAAATTTAGAAAGCTTGTCTTGTATTTATCTGGTGAACCCGACATTCACTGGCGGTGAGTGTGGTTTTTATATGGAAGAAGACTCAGGTGGGGCCACAGAGGTGTTGGCGCACTGAGGATCTTTCACAAGGGGGCATTAGGGGACATTATGAATAGAAGGGGGCATCATTTATATAAAGGGTCATTAGGGGAGCAGTATTTATGACAGGGGGAATCAGGGGCATAATATAAGGGGGCAATTAATTAAAGGGGTTGTCCAGGATAACCACTTTTTTAATATGAGACCAGGAAAGGTGAAAGAAAAAAAAAAAAAAAAAAAAACCCCTACTCACCTGTCCCTTGGGCTCCGATGTCTCCCACCACAGTCTGGTTCTGCTGCACCGGTGTTTTCTTCTAATGGAAGTTCCCACCGGATATGACTGCTGACACGGGATGTAACAGTGCTGTGGGAACCTCCGCTGGTAGAAAACACCGGAGCAGCAGGACTGGAACGCGCTGGAAGACACCGGAGTACCTACTCTGGCCTCATATTAAAAAACTGGTTATCCTGGACAACCCCTTTAAGGTGGCACTTGGGCTTTATTAAAGGGGCTTTCCAGCCCATTTTTATTGATGATCTATCCTTAGGAAAGATTTCAATAAGAGATCAGTGGACCACCCTCTGATCAGCTGTATGAAGGGGCCATGGCGCCTGTTTATATCACAGGCTGTCTGTTTATAGTGACCGTGTGATGTAATTAAAGTCTTGTCACACAGACGTGTATAGGACGAGGCTATAGTTACATTACATGGCCAGTATGAAATTAATGACACTATGTAAACAGAGAAGCGGTCACGGCGCTTACACAGGTACCACGGTTTATTCACACAGCTGATTTTGGGGGTCCAGGGTTTTTGAGCCCCACTGATTTTTTTTTTTTTTTTTACTGACAACCTGGAAAACATTTTAATTAGGAAACACATGGGGCAATATTAATAATGGGCACTATTTATGGGGGTACACATGGACATTATTCATTTAAAAGATACACTTGGGAGTATTATTCATCATGAGGGGTGATATCATATATTTTATAATTTGGGTAGCGGCAGGATGGGGGCTTTGTGTAGGTGAGGACAATGTGTGACAGGTGCCTGGAAAAGTGAGGAGCCAAAGATGTCTGTGTTGCAAACTTTACAGAGACAAGTCACAGCTGGAAGTGGCCATGGCGGCCCAAAGGGAAGAGAAGGGAAAGTCACAAAATGTTACTGCCCTGTATTCACCTAAATGATAGAGGATAAATACCTGATTGATGGGGGTCTGTCTGCTGAGAACCCTATTGTGCCTGAAAATTGTTTTTTTTTCCCTCCCTCTGGGAATTCAGTCTGACCGCAGCCAGGCTGAATATAGGCATGTTGCTTAGTGGTTGGACGAACCCACGTGGCTCCCATTCGCCTCGATGGGAGTGCCAAAGATAGCCAAAGTACAGTGCTCAGCTATCTGATGTGCTCCTATTATAGAGAATGGGGGCCATGCGGGCTCGTCCTTCCACCAAGTAGAAGATGTGTTAAGTTATTTTCATCGTTAATGCCGTGTTATTGATCTCTGAAGAATTCTTCAAAACTGTTTTATAACTTTGTGTATTGTGTATGTTTATTGTGCGACAATAGCAGCGTGTGAAGTTAGTAGCATGTAAGCTCAATTTTTTTTTTTTTGGTGGGGGGGCGCCTTTCTATAGTCCACCTCATGCAGCAAAGAGGCTAGATTCACCCCTGAGGTTCATACAGCTTTATTTAAATGTGTAATTAAAAAACTTTTATCACAAAAATGGCTGTACCACTGTATAAGCAATGCTACCTGCTATGCCACCCCTGCTACCTCTTGTGTCACCCACTCTACTTCATAGATTGTAAGCTCTTGCAAGCAGGGCCCTCAATCCCATTGTGTGAATTGACTTATTACTCTGTATTGTCTCATTTTGACTGTATTTTAACCCTACGATTTCTAAAGTGCAGCAGAATATGCTGGCGTTATATAAATAAAATGTATTATTAAGACTATCAAATTAACATACACCAGATCACTAATAACCCTAAAAGGAAAACAGTTCCACCTCACTATTAAAACCCTTCGGAGCCAATGTATCAAAATTAAAAATCCACTTCATCAAATTCCTAGACGTATGAGGGAAATAATTCCCCTTGCACCAACTGGGTTGGATCATTTCAATACCGCAAAACTGGGATCCACCTCAATTCTCGCACTATGTGTTTCCTTATAATGTCTTCTAAGCGAATGGCCCTCTATACCCTACCTAATAAACCTAAAATGTTCCCTTATTCCAACATTCAGAGAAGTGAAAGTGAGTAAAGTGATTTATTACTACTGTATTCATTACCTGCACAATGGAGTCTGAATCTTGGAGGAGTGTACTGAGGATGTATATACTAAACCACCAGCATTTGAAGACAAACGCACTACAGGTAGCTTGTTCATTTATTGCTACTGTGAGGTCCAACTGTTTATTTAGCTGTGATCCTGTGAATGTGCGGGTGGGTTGAGAGGTTTTAGTTTATTGCCTCTTTAGTGTTTTTTCTTTATCTAAATACTTTCTCATTCACAGTTTGTTTTTTCTTGAAGGAGGTAACATAGTATATTACATATGTTTAGGATGCAGTATTATTGTTGTACTGTTGCTCTGTGTGCAGAGAGCCTTCAGTAATTGTTAGTGTTTCTTCTCCAAATGCAGGAATACCCCTTTAAAAAAAAGTTTTTACTGTTGTTTATAGTATCCTGCATGTTACAGCAGACTCTTGACAATTCCATGTATAAAGTGTATTTAAGTCATAAATTCTAAAGCATAACTAATGTCAGTGGAAACAGATATGAATAATAAAAAATTCATTAATCTTACCTGCTCTCCCTCAGCTTCTGTATGTATTTGTATTTAGGAGTCAGTGAACCATTGCTTGCAATTACTGCCTGGGTTGACAAAATACAGCACAAAAAAAAAAAAAAAAATAAAAATCTATTAATACACCTTCAAACTAGATCTCTACAGATAAACAAACAGTTCGACGGGTGGAAAGACTTACATCTCGAACAACAGGAGAAAATTTTTCCTGATCAATGGGTTTTGTAGCGTCTGACATAAGCTAATGAAGGAAAAACATGTATACAAAGTATTTTTAGTCATTTAGCAACATTTGTTTGGGTCAGTTTCAAAGAAAACCCCCCCACAAAACTAGGCTATCCTAAATATGTAGGGTTACATCAAATCATTTGGACTAGTGCACTGCTGATGGATAAATAAAACTGCAAACTGTTGTACCAGTAAATAGTAGTACACAGAAAAACATAAGAAATAAACTCAGAACTCTGATTATAGTACAGGACAGTATGTCACTGGGAGGCAGGGACTCCTAGCAGCATAAATAACTATTATACTAGGTGCCCCTCTCCCAGCGTAAGGAGCAGGCCTGTAAATCCCGCTAACACACCAGCCTAGTTTCACAGCTGAAGTGTATTAACTTCCGTAGTACTCAGGTTTGAAACTGTTATTCCACATCTGGGTAGAATTATTCGGGTATTGCCAATACGTCTGTCTTAAGGTGTCACAATCTTATTTTGAAAGGACTGGCATACAGAGATTAATATAAAGGTTGCCAAGAAACAGACATTTTATTTATCGATCCACCAACAAAACTAAAATATTTTAAATCTACAGGTATGTCATGTCCCAGGACTTGGTTTAATTCACTGACATGTATCTGTGATACTGTTTGTCTTTGTAGTTTGTCCCTTCTCTCTCTCTCTCTGTATCCTTAGCTGTGATGCTGTAGCTCCTCCTCCTCTCTCTCTCTCAGTTTAGTTTCACTTCTTTGTAAGCTGCTCAGCTCCTGGTATTTCATCATTTTTCACCTACTGCTGTATGAGGTTCTACAAGATTTTCTTGGATTAAAGCATCTGAAATCTTATCTACGCCTCCTCAGTTGAGTTGAACACTATCTGATAGATATCTTGGTGTAAATTGCTGGTTAGCATAGAGACTACAGGACACTCTCACAACCTCACACTTGCAGCCAAGCTATTGAGTCAGAACAGTGAAAAATGATGCATAAAGACTGCCAGATACGGCTGTAAGACAGTTCACCAACTTCTGACATACAGTCAGTCACAGCAAGTTACCTGAAGCCAGAAGGAATCAGCATTGTGTAAGTTGCATCTGCAGCTCAGACTCCCTCAGCATAAGAAGATTCTAGCAAGCAGCCATCTTACTCCAGCAAAGTTATATTTATCCTGTTTGTGTTGCATCATGGCTGAAGGGCACCCTGAAGCACAAGGTAGCATGGACCTCAGTCTGCAGCCCAGTAAGAAGGCTAGACGCTCAATTAAACAGGTTAGAGACAATCTAGAAGGTTTAAAGCATGAACTTTCCTGTGAACTCTCAAAATGGTGGCAGAAAATACAGACTAAGATATCTGCCATGTGCTTGCCTGCATACCATGTATCACCACTAGAGGGAGCTCTGCGACAGCTTTGTGCTATGCATGGATATTATAAAATGAAAGCTGAGGAGTATGAAAGCATATTGAGGAAACTTCATACAGACGATTCTTTAGCTGAATTGCAAAGCTTCCAGCATCTCAATTCAGAACGAGAAAGCTTAGTACATGAAACTAAGTTAAGGACAGAGGCAAGAATTGCGCAACTGCAGGAAATGGCATCCCATGTTTCTGAGTCTACCAAGCGTTCAAAGCGTACATTTAAGTCACGTTCCTCAAAATCTTCCACACTCAGTGAGCAACTTATAAAAGCACGTGCAGAGGCGGAAGCTACTAAGATACAGGCAGCCTTTGCACAACAGAAAGCAGAGATGGAAGCTAATGCAGCAGCAATGGAAGCTAAGGCAGCTCAACAGAAAGCAGAAATGGAAGCTAATGCAGCTCAAAAAAGGGCAGAACTAGAAGCTCTAGAGAAACAGTATGAGCACGCCGCAGCCATGGCAAGATTAAGCATTTTAGAACAGGCCATCAGTGGAAGTGAAAGTGACAGCACCAGTTTGTGTGATGTGGAAGCAGAGGATCCCCTCAAGCGCACAAGAGACTATGTACTAAGCCAAAGCAGTGAATCCCTATTTGCCACAAATGTTCCTGTCAGGGACAACATTTCTCCAGAGCAACAGGGCACAGTATCTTCTGCAGCACACCGCATTCAAGGTCAGTACAATGCCCTGCCTGTCCAGCATCCAGTTTCTTCTTCCTTCATGGATTCCCAAAGCCTTGCACCTCAGCAAATGCAATATACTGATACTCAGGTAAACACCAATGTGACACCATACCACCAGACTGCAAACAACCGTCCAGTCTCACATCCATATGTGGCTAAACCTATGGACTTTAAGCTAGCTCCTAGGCTGAATGCCTACGCAGCCCCTACGCTACCTACCTCTGTTAACCAGAACCCCACTAACAACGTAATCACCGCTACTCAGCCAGCAACTCAATATTTAAAGTCAGAGAGAACAGACATGTCAGAGTTTGCAAGGTACATGGTTCGCCGTGAGCTTACTAAGACTGGACTCACAAGGTTCGATGGCCAACCTGAGAACTACAGAGGCTGGAAATGTGCCTTCACTGCAATTAGTGACCTTGGCATTACTGCAGCTGAAGAATTAGATTTGCTTATCCGGTGGCTTGGCCCACAGTCCACAGAACGTGCTAAAAGACTCAGATCTGTCCACATTTACAACCCCATAGCAGGCCTTACCGCTGCTTGGGAAAGACTGGAGAAAACCTATGGCAGTCCTGAAGCAATAGAGAATGCTCTGTTCAAACGATTGCAAGGGTTTCCAAAGATATCTGGTAAGGATCATCAGAAATTTCAAGAACTTAGTGACCTACTCATGGAGCTCCTACTGGCTAAGGCGGACACTCTCCTACCGGGCCTCAGTTACCTGGACACTGCTCGTGGGGTAAACCCGATAGTCACCAAGTTGCCATATAATATTCAAGAAAGGTGGACCACAGTTGGGTCAAGATACAAAAATGAGAATCAAGTCTCCTTTCCTCCATTTTCCTACTTCTGTGAGTTTATCAAGAACATTGCAGAATCCAAGAATGACCCAAGCTTTTCCTATGGGGATCCCAGTGTTCCTGGTTCACCTCCTATTAAGTATGACCGCTCACATTCTAACTACAGAAACCGCAAAGGCCCAGTTTCGGTGAAAAAGACTGATATTCTTCCTATACCTACATCAGCACCAGAAGAAAGCAGTTGCAACAACAACCAAGACGAAAAGGTAGAAAATCCTAACCGTCTGTGTCCTATTCACAAGAAGCCTCATCCCCTCAAGAAGTGTATTGGCTTCAGGAGGAAACCAATTCAGGAACGTAGACAGCTTCTAAAGAAACTAGGGATATCATGTTGCTAGAGACTGTAAAATTGCTATTAAGTGTATAGAGTGTGGCAGTGAGAACCATGTACAAGCTCTTCATCGATCCCAGCCTAGTGCCACACCACCTAGAGGTTCCCCTTCCCCAACTAAGCATGGCGGGGAGAACACAGATCAAGCAGCAAATACTACCACAGTATCTTCCTCATGTACAGAAGTCTGCGGAGAAGACCTTTGTGACAAGTCCTGTGCAAGGATATGCCTAGTCAATATATACCCCAAGGGCCAACCAGAAAGGGCTCTGAGGGTGTACGCCATCTTGGACGACCAGAGCAACTACTCACTTGCAAGGTCAGAACTCTTTGATCTGTTTAACTTAAAGGGTGATACTTATCCGTATACCTTGGGTACTTGTAGTGGCATATCAGAGGTTTCTGGAAGAAGGGCCAGTGGTCTCGTAATAGCTTCTCTCAAGGGCAATTTGGAGATACCTTTGCCCACACTTGTTGAGTGCAACCAGATACCATCAAACAGAGAAGAGATACCCACACCAGAGGCGGCTTTCCAGCACCCTCATCTAAGGGCTATAGCCAGTGAAATACCATCCCTTGACAAAAATGCAGACATTCTACTTCTGCTAGGTAGAGACATTCTCAGACTGCACAAAATACGCCAGCAAATTAATGGACCACATGATGCACCATTTGCCCAGCGCCTCGATCTAGGATGGGTAATCATTGGCAACGTCTGCATAGGTAGGATGAAAAGGCCCACCAATATTTCTTCATTTAAGACACATATGTTACCAAATGGTCGCAGCACTTGTTTTCAGCCATGTCCACATCACTACCAAGTGAAAGAGAAGATAAGCAATAGTAAGTGGCTGCATAATCACCGAGACAACGTGAATACTTTCCTGCCTGGGGACGACACCCTTGGATTAACAGTGTTCAATACAACAAGTGATGACAACAAGCTGGCACCGGCTATAGCTGATAAAGAATTTCTCAAACTTATGGACAAGGAATTCATTCAAGATGATTCCAACAGCTGGGTAGCACCCTTACCTTTCCGCTCCCCGAGATCAAAACTACCAAACAATCTGAAGCAAGCAGTTTCTAGATTTTCCTCTTTAAAACGTACCCTCAAGAGGAAACCAGAGATGGAGAAACACTTTGTAGGTTTCATGCAGAAGGTATTTGAGAGAGATCATGCAGAACCTGCACCTCCACTAAAGGAAGGAGAAGAATGCTGGTATCTTCCATCATTTGGCGTGTATCACCCTCGCAAACCTGACCAAATCAGGGTCGTGTTCGATTCTAGTGCTCAGTATGAAGGCGTCTCTCTCAACAACCTGTTCCTCACTGGTCCTAACTTAAACAACAGCCTCATAGGAGTCTTAATCTGTTTCAGACAGGAACCAGTTGCAGTGATGGCCGACATCCAACAGATGTTTCATTGCTTCATTGTTAAGGATGATGACAGAAACTATCTCAGGTTCCTATGGCATAAGGACAATGATGTCAACAATGAAGTCATAGATTACCGGATGAAGGTACATGTCTTTGGCAATAGCCCATCTCCTGCAGTAGCGATCTATGGACTGAGAAGGACCGCCCAAGAAGGTGAGAAAGAGTATGGCTCTGATGCTCGTCAGTTTGTTGAGAGGAACTTCTATGTTGATGATGGTCTTAAATCCTTACCTGCAAGTGAAGAAGTGATCGATCTCCTCTCTAGAACACAGGAAATGCTGTCTGTAGCTAACCTCAGACTTCACAAGATCATCTCCAACAATATGGAGGTAATGAAGGCATTTCCCTCTGATGATCATGCAATCAACTTGAAGGATCTTGATCTCAGTTCTGATACTCCTCCTATGCAACGCAGCCTAGGATTGCTATGGAACACTGAACAAGACACATTCACATTCCAAGTGTCTTCTTGTGACAAACCTTTCACCAAACGAGGAGTTTTATCTGTTGTGAACAGCATTTATGATCCTCTTGGTTTCATAGCTCCCATCACCATTCAAGGCAAGCTACTACTAAGACAGCTTACCACTGAGAACATGGACTGGGACACTCCACTGCCTGCTGAGAAACAACAAAGGTGGGAAAAATGGAAAACCTCTTTGCAAGTATTGGAACAATTCCAGGTTCCACGTTGTTATGTACCCAGCTCCCTTTCAGCGGCAGTAAGAAAGGAAATCCACATCTTCTTTGATGCATCAGTGGAAGCTATAGCTGCAGTGGCCTATCTGAGGATATTAGGAGCCAATCATGAGTTACACTGTGGATTTGTTCTTGGTAAGGCCAAACTGACCCCAAAACCTGCACACTCCATTCCGCGACTCGAACTTTGTGCAGCTGTGCTTGCAGTAGAAATTGCTGAAGCAATAAGAGATGAAATGGACATTGCCATTGATTCATTTACATTCTACACTGATAGCAGAGTTGTCCTTGGCTATATACACAATCAAACAAGACAATTTTATGTGTATGTTGGAAACAGAGTGGAACGTATCCGAAGTTTCTCTGCCCCTGATCAGTGGCATTACGTCTCCACACAACTTAACCCAGCTGACCGTGGTACAAGGCCTGCACCGACAGCGCACCTTTTAGACCATATGTGGCTGTCGCCTCCAAGTTTCCTGTATGAAGATCCCTGCTTGACTCCTAACAATGCTGTCTACAATTTAGTGGATCTTGAGTCTGACAAGGAAATCAGGCCTATGACCTCCACACTCTACACTTCTGTAATTCCAAAGGCGAAGCTGGAGCCACATTGCTTTGAACGTTTCTCAACCTGGTCATCCAATGTGATAGCTGTCGCCCAACTGTTTCACATCGCTCAGTGCTTTGCGAAGGACAGATCAACGGAGTGTCATGGCTGGCATATGTGTACGAAACACCCTAACGCAGCGGACATTGAACACGCTGAGCAAGTTATCACCTGGAGTGTTCAACAAGAGGTATATCATCAAGAGATTGACAGTATCTCACGGAGCATCAATCTGTCCAGGAACAGTGCACTTTACGAACTAAAACCGTGTTCTTGTGGATTACATTGTGGGTCGGTGGAGGTGTTGGCAAATTGCGGCTTCCCGATCTGAAGATTGGTTTATTTGGACTAACTGTTGATTATTGTTTGTTGTGCATGTTTCTTTTTTGTTTTTCAGGTTTGAAGAGGACTTTATGGACATCTCAGGACATTATTAATGTTTGTTTTCATTGAAATCTAAAGATTTCAGGCGGGGAGTGTCATGTCCCAGGACTTGGTTTAATTCACTGACATGTATCTGTGATACTGTTTGTCTTTGTAGTTTGTCCCTTCTCTCTCTCTGTATCCTTAGCTGTGATGCTGTAGCTCCTCCTCCTCTCTCTCTCTCAGTTTAGTTTCACTTCTTTGTAAGCAACATGTCTGCTCAGCTCCTGGTATTTCATCATTTTTCACCTACTGCTGTATGAGGTTCTACAAGATTTTCTTGGATTAAAGCATCTGAAATCTTATCTACGCCTCCTCAGTTGAGTTGAACACTATCTGATAGATATCTTGGTGTAAATTGCTGGTTAGCATAGAGACTACAGGACACTCTCACAACCTCACACTTGCAGCCAAGCTATTGAGTCAGAACAAGGTATGCAAAGAGCTGTTCCTGGAAAATGCTCAACATGTCATCTTCTCAATAATGGACAGAACTGATAAATGTACTGCCTTGGCCTGAGAAAACAAAATTATTTGACCTTGACCACAAAAGCCAGGGGATGACAAAGTGAATCTTTAACAAGCTTTCATCCTCTTTAAAAAGAAGACCTAACATAGAAAATACACAAAAAAAAAAAATGCCCTAGCACTTCATCCCTTTATTGCATCCTTTCCCTTGCATTTTGTCTCAGATTACAAATAAAACTGTGAAATAGATATCTTCTCTGTGTATCTCAGGAGCTTATCCATGTCCCCACTCTCCTTCTCCTTACAGTACTAAGAAAAATGCAAGACAACTGGCTGCAGCAGGAGCCCTGTCTGCAGTAGGACTACAGAGATTACGCTTCACCAATTGGTTAAACCACCTTATTCAGTCATAAATTCACCTCTGCGCTGGAGTTTCCATACGAGACTCTGCCGCAGATTCCACTTAAAATCGGCAATGAGGACTTTTCTCTCCACTAGTTTCAGTATATAACCAGCGGAAACCGTGCGGACCCCATAGGTTTCTGCAGGTAACCACTTTTTAAGTGGACAGGGTTTCCGTCTTTTGGGTCACCATGCAGTGTGAACCTAGCGTCACTCTCCAGGTGATTATGTAGCAGGAGAATAGCCCTGGTGTTCTCTTCATTATTTCTACAAGGCTGTTTCTAAAACACCTGCATATTGACAGTGAAGACAACTATATTTCTTATTTACTTCTATCATTAATTTCAAGGTTCATTGTTCCTTTAAAAGTCAACCCGCAAGAAAAGACTAAGAATACAGCAAATAATATTCTGTATGAACTTACCATCTCCTCAATGTATGGGAACAACAGGTCTCCAAAATATTCAGTAGCCTCAATTGGGAGTTGTGCAGGTAAATTATCAATCGAGCACATCAGAATTCCATTTCCTTCAACACTAAAACATAAAAAACAAGTCTATGTCACAAGTAATGAAACAATGTCATTCTGTGTCATATATCAATGAAAAAGAATGACATATCTTACCTATCATGAATGATATGCTGATCAGCATCATACATGCAAAAGGGCATATCAATTGTTGTACATTCAGTCATGAACTCTATGGATCCTCCAGTGTCTGCAGAGATGTCACCAATAGCTAAAAGTCTGTTAAAAAAAAATTATATTATTAGGAGACAGGCATATAAAAAGCAATATTTTCCCATCTAATCTACTAATTATTCACATGAAGGGAATGTATCACTGTGGAGGATTAGCTCTGCAGCAGTAGACAAAATGGGTCCAAATGCAGTCAGACAGTGACACAGATGTTCAGTGTGAACATGGCTTTTTGCCTGGTTGTTTATTGTCTGTAATATAACAAAAATATTTGGAATTTTCAATCAAGCATAAAAAGAAAACACAAATTAAGGCTGGGTCCACATCTGCGATGGAATCTCCATTGGAGTCCCCTGTTGCAGAAGCCACCGAAAATTGGCGGAAAAAAAGATCCCGCATGGAGGACTTTTCTCTGCTCCTTTCAGTTTTGAAACAGCAGACAACCAAAGGACCTCATTATAGTCAATGGGGTCGGCCAGTATCCATCTGTAACCACTGTTTTAGTGGTCCGGCCCTCCGTCGTTCAGGTTCGCCAGGAGACCGAAGCGCTAGTGTGAACCTAGCATAACTTCTGCTTGGCTGAGCACTAGCTAAAACAAGACTTCCACAGCTATACAAGTGTTATGCTACCAACTATTCAGCCAATAAACAAGAAACAGGAATTAGAAAATATTAATAAGTCTAGCAGCAGGCCTTAGTCACACTCTTTTAGACAGGTTCTGTCTCACACATGGTCCCCCCTGAAGTGCACACTTGCACAGCATTATAGCCCAGTAGGTACGTGAAAGACCTGTACTGGACAACCAGGGAGTAATGTGCCCCAATACCAACCTGTCTATTACTGCACTAAAATCACCAACTATCCTCAGCACAACAAACCTTTGCCGGGAATACCAATGTCTCACCCAGCTTTTCCTGGATGAGATCTACATATAGGAGAGGAATCTTGGAAATGTAGTGATCCTCAACCACTTTTCCTGTTTCACAATCACGATATTTGTTTTTACACTAGTTACCAGATAGTGAAATATATTGCCTTTTACTATTCCTGATTGTGGATTTGTTTATTGTATCTACTCTGTACAGGATTGTGGGGCTAGCCATATTGTCTAAGGTGCTGAGCATTTAGAGTTATGCTTTGCAACAGCCCCACTGGCCATAGACACAATAGACTTGTGATGTTCAATTATATCTATGGGAGCATTTTCTAGACACGTCCTATGCAAAGGTCATTGTGCAGGGAGGGGAAAGTAAGTACAGTCATGGCCAAAAGTTTTGAGAATGACACAAATATTATATTTTCACATGATCTGCTGCCCTCTGGTTTTTATGTGTGTTTGTCAGATGTTTTTATCACATACAGAAATATAATTGCATTCATATTATGAGTAACAGAAGCTTATATTGACAGTTAGAATGAGTTAATGCAGCAAGTCAATATTTGCAGTGTTGACCCTTCTTCTTCAGGACCTCTGCAATTCTCCCTGGCATGCTCTCAATCAACTTCTGGACCAAATCCTGACTGATAGCAGTCCATTCTTGCAGAATCAATGCTTTAATTTTGTCTGAATTTGTTGGTTTTTGTTTGTCCACCCGTCTCTTGATGATTGACCACAAGTTCTCAATGGGATTAAGATCTGGGGAGTTTCCAGGCCATGGACCCAAAATCTCTATGTTTTGTTCCCTGAGCCATTTAGTTATCACCTTTGCTTTATGGCAAGGTGCTCCATCATGCTGGAAAAGGCATTGTTGAGCGCCAAACTGCTCTTGGACGGTTGGGAGAAGTTGCTCTTGGAGGACATTCTGGTACCATTCTTTATTCATGGCTGTGTTTTTAGGCAAGACTGTGAGAGAGCCGATTCCCTTGGCTGAGAAGCAACCCCACACATGAATGGTTTCAGGATGCTTTACAGTTGGCATGAGACAAGACTGGTGGTAGCGCTCACCTCTTCTTCTCCGAATAAGCTGTTTTCCAGATGTTCCAAACAATGGAAAAGGGGATTCATCAGAGAAAATGACTTTACCCCAGTCCTCAGCAGTCCACTCCCTGTACCTTTTGCAGAATATCAGTCTGTCCCTGATGTTTTTTCTGGAGAGAAGTGGCTTCTTTGCTGCCCTCCTTGAGACCAGGCCTTGCTCCAAGAGTCTCCGCCTCACAGTGCGTGCAGATGCACTCACACCTGCCTGCTGCCATTCCTCAGCAAGCTCTGCACTGCTGGTAGCCCGATCCCGCAGCTGAAACACTTTTAAGAGACGGTCCTGCCGCTTGCTGGTCTTTCTTGGGCGCCCTGGAGCCTTTTTGGCACCAATGGAACCTCTCTCCTTGAAGTTCTTGATGATGCGATAGATTGTTGACTGAGGTGCAATCTTTCTAGCTGCAATACTCTTCCCAGTTAGGCCATTTTTGTGCAGTGCAATGATGACTGCACGTGTTTCTTTAGAGATAACCATGGTTAACAGAAGAGAAACAATGATGGCAAGCACCAGCCTCCTTTTAAAGTGTCCAGTGGTGTCATTCTTACTTAATCATGACAGATTGATCTCCAGCCCTGTCCTCATCAACACCCACACCTGTGTTAATGGAGCAATCACTGAAACGATGTTAGGTGGTCCTTTTAAGGTAGGGCTGCAATGATGTTGAAATGTGTTTTGGGGGATAAAGTTCATTTTCTAGGCAAATATTGACTTTGCAAGTAATTGCTGTTAAGCTGATCACGCTTTATAACATTCTGGAGTATATGCAAATTGCCATTAGAAAAACTGAAGCAGTAGACTTTGTAAAAATTAATATTTGTATCATTCTCAAAACTTTTGGCCATGACTGTAGATGAGCTGTGAGCTGTGGCCATCACCTATTACGAATCCTCTTGAAAAGAGATCTCAAGACAACAGAAATGTCATACTACTAGGTTTAGTGGTCAGTGTGAAACAGCTGGATTGAAACAATAGGTCATTTTATCATGACACATTCCCTTTAACAGAAAGTTAAATTGTTAACTATGAATGCAAATCCAGCTGGAGTATAGTATTGCATATACACAATGTAAGAAAACTAGCCACCTAGAAAAACCTGGAAATATTGGTTGTCAGTAAACTTAACTTTGAACACCCAGTGCCGGGTATTTGCTTCCAAGACAAATCAAATCATTGAAAGCATCAAAAAAGACATTGATGCTTATAATAAGAATCTATATTAAAAATTCCACACAGAGAACTGAAATTTCTTTCTGTTATGATACCCCTCCACCCCACCCCACCCCCCGCTACTTTTGCACCTGTACCTTTCTATCTGTCTGTCTACTCTCAATGGGATGCATCTACCTTGGAACATTTAGTATATATTGTATGTATATTTGTATTGCTTATCTTGCATTCCATATCCGTGCTGCTGTAACACACTGAATTTCCCCATGGTGGGACTATTAAAGGATTATTATTATTATTATTATTATTATTATTATTAATTTTGCCTCTAAACAAATCACTAGTCTGATCACACAATTTTGTACAATTCTGAACACTTTTCATTATATACATATATTGACATTATTGAACTGGAGCGGGTACAGAGGAGGGCGACAAAGGTAATTAAGGGAATGAGTGGATTGGAGAACAAAGGTTATCAGACATGGGGTTGTTCAGTGTGGAAAAAGAATGGCTTAGGGGGCTACCTAATAGCAATGTTCAAATACATGGACAGATAGTACAGAGATCTTTCCAATGGTCTCTTTACACCGATCTCTTTACACCTAGGCCTGTAACCATGACAAGGCAACAATTTTTAAGTCTACTTGAAAGAAGCTTTTACCATCATTTGCAGTAAGAGCAGTGAGATCATAGAACTCTCTGCCACAAGATATTGTGATGGTTGAGTTGATAACCAAGTTGAAGATGGGTATAGATGTCTTTCTTAAAAGAAATAAATATCACAAGTTATAGTACTTGATATCTGGAGATAGGATATTTATTTTGACATTTATTCCAATTGCAATAGTTGGAATTGGGAAGACATTCCCCATCAAAATACTAGAAATAGCACCCACCACAAAGTTTTTTCTGCTTTTCTCTGGATCGATGCAGTAGGAAGAATACACAGGTGCATTAGGTCTAAACTTATTAACTTTATTACATTTATCTAGCACAATAAAACAGTAAATCTAAACAGCAGCACCTACTTGTGTGGTAGTTCTGGACATCCCTCTGTGACAACTGCAGAAGACTTAACAGGTGCTAGCAGTCTTTGGGCATCCTGTCTGTTGAGCAAACGGGGTGTGTGTGGATCCCAGTATATTCCATTAATCAAACAAGTTGTGTAAGGCGCAATCTTTTTGGAAAAAAAATAACACAAGGAGGAAAAAAAGATCAGAGAGGCTGTCAAGTCATGCAGACTGGGCAATAAAAACACCCAAAATGATTAAATAAAATACATATCCACTTTATAGAACATACCCATTATTACAAAAAAAATGCACCAAGAAGATGTTGGAATCAAATAAAACTTGATATATGTAAGTGATGACAATATTAAGAGTGTGAGAATTTATTGGGGAAACTGTACAATCAAAAGATTATAAGGAGGCTCTAATACCCTGTTGGGCCACAAATTTGGCCTAGATACAAGATAAGATATGGTTGGGCATGGAGACATACAGATTCCATATGGTATCCTGCAGCACATTTGGTCATCAATATTGCACCTGTGCCTGTAGATCATGCACACTGGTAGGCTGCTGAAGCTGGCATCCTACCAGCGTTCGATTGGACAATGTAGTGAAATTTGGCAGAGACATTCCTGGCAAACGCTTGCTATGTGTGGGCAATATCCTTTTGAAAAATGCCAGTTGGAAGCCTTGCCACGAGAGGCAACACATGGGGCTGCAGGATGTCCTGCACATATTGCTGAGCTGCACATATTAACTGTCATATGTTGTGGCAGGAGCAACAAAGGCAGGATTGAAGACCTAACCACAAGGCCTCTACACTCAACTGTCCTCGTATCCCAAACAGAACCTGAATTTGTTGCTAAAGATGCTATGGTTCTAGTTCTAGTTCTAGTTTTTAGCAGTCCAGGTTTCTCATTCACGACACCACTGGAAATGAAAGTGACAATGGCTGGCTGGCAATGGTAGGACATGTAATGGGCACTGTGAAACTAAATTTCCTTCTGCTAAGCGCCTGGAAATGATCCAGAGACAAGGGTGTGTAGCATTCAGCAGTCTCTCGCAAAAATGTACCTTACCAAAAAGTAGCCTCAGAGGTTTTTTTTGTTTTTTTGAATAGGGCAACGGGAGAAGCACTTTTACACCCTCTTCTAGCAAGTCATCTAGCATTTACATATCTGTCTGAGGCATAACTGCATGCTGAGATTTGCAGCAATCCAACATTTCTATCTAGGTGTGTATGAGTGTATAAAAACACGTTTATTGATTATTAAGGTAGTCATCCAGTAACATGAATAGATTAAAACCTACATCAGTATTAAACCTTGATGTATAAAATTCAGGATTCTTGTCATATTCTACTGGATCATAGACACCATCAGTTTTCCTTACAAGGTGGTGATGACGACTTAATACAGTTCCATAGACTTTCCTGAGATCTACAAGAAAGATGAAAGGTAATTAGACAGCAGCAATTACATGACAAAACACTGCCAGAAAATCTGTATTACCTCCAGTCTTGGAAACTTCTTTCAGCTCATGAGGTTCAACAAACTCGCAGGGCAATTCATTAAATATTTCCTGAGCACCCTAATTTACAAAAATAAACAAAAATATTATGTAGAAGAAAGTTTCATTTGCTGCATCAAAAGTAAAATATCAGCAAATGCCTGGACATTAATCTGCTAAAAGATCTTCTACATTTACATTGTCCAGGGTTTTTTTTGTTTTTTGTTTTTTTCCGGCTTATTCATAGGATAGATCATAAGTATCTGATCGGTGGAAAGCCAAGAGCCTGTCTCTGCATTGCATAGTACATGGGCAAAACAGCTGATCCGTGCAAAGAGCCAGAAGCAGACTGCTCCATTCTCTGTATGCAGCTCAGTTCCCATGATGTCAATAGGAGCAGAGCTGCAGTAATGGCACCCGGCGATTATACAGGACACGGAGCCATCTTTTTTAAACTCTGTGCACTATATAGTACACAGAACAGACACCTCCGAACAGCTGATCTGTGCGGGTCTCCACGGATTGGCTCTCCGACTATCAGATACTTCTGGTCTATCCTTTAAAATAAGGCCATAATTTAAAATAAAAACCCTGGTGTGATGATAAGAGCCCCAGATATGTATTTCTTGTACTACTACTCGCTCATATTGTGTGGTTCCTGTCTGTTATCAGCCATTTGGTCATAGGCTTGAGAAATGTGGTATGTCGGCTCTGTAATCCACAACCCTTTGTAGTCCAATTTATAGCTCCATTTGCATACCTTTGTTACACTCATTGTCACAGCAGGGGGGAGTCCCTGCAAGGATGTGGTGGGGAAGCTCTGGGCACTCCAGGCCCAGACGTTATGGCGCCGACGGCACTAACAAAAGGATTATAGTTTTAGGACAATATCTGCCCTGGGGAACCTCTTACAGTTGCCCCGATAAATTCCTCAGTTGGTCCAGGCCAAGGTGGATGTTTAGATCCCCCACAAGATACAGTTCAAACCCAGAAAAGGTCCAGGCACTGATCTCCTTACCCAAAGGGGATTGGGGTGTCATCCTTGGGGTTTACATGAGGGGGACCTCACCACGAACCCTATCATACAGCCTGCCCGACTCTACAGTCATCGGGAGAGGAAATATAAGGAAAGACGGTTATAGAAAGTTGAGGAAGGAGGGCGGGGCTCCTCCAATTGACATCACTCAGGGAGGAGACCTTTTTAGTTAAAAGTTCTCAAACCAGGAAGAGGGGTGTCTTGTGTCTTTGTTGTTCCTGGATGAGATGTGAGGGGAGGTCATGGTGCAGACTCCAACCATGTGGCCTAGCATTGAGGCCTAAGACTCTTTGTTATCCTGGAAGAGATGTAACAGCATGTAGGAAACACATGCTCCGTAACTTGCTTAAGGAAGAACCCTGAAGCCTACCACATGGGCTCAGAGAAACGGACTATCTACTTTTTCTGGAAATGGTTCTTCTTCTGCTGAAAGCCACCCGGATAGCACTGCCTAGAGTCAAGGGGGTGCTGCCACTGGAATAGCATGCCCGGATGCATGCTTTTGGACTGCTTTAAGTACGCACCCTGAGCTCAACATCTGGAGCCCAGAAAACCAATCACAGGCTTGTGTTGGTAATATTTCCTTTTCTTCTGTTTATTCCCATTTTTATTTTGTGCAAAGTGTCACGTTGCTTTCCACTTGTATTTGCTTGCTAACCGCTACATGTATTATCTGTATGTGTTAAGTGTCTAGTACTGACCCTTTTAGGGGTTAATAAATATATAAAATTTAGAAAGCTCGTTTCGTATTATCCTATGGGCCCAGAACACTCACTGGAGGTGGGTGTGAGGTAACTGAAGCGATCTCAGGTGTGCCGAATGCAGGTTTCAGTAGGACGAGATCCTTCACACCTGGACAACCCTTTTAAAGCTAGAATGTAAATGTAGATTACTTTCTTTTTCAGATTATTGCCCACTGATCATATACTCATGGCCTATTCTAAGCACAGGCCATAAATAAAAAAAAAAATTCCTGGCCAACCCCCGTTAATGGTCACTAAATTAAACAATTTTAAAAAAAACAAAAAACAAAAAAAAAACAATATTACAAGCGAATATAAGAAACTTTGTAATGTTTCTTATCACAGAAAAATTCTTCTCTCTCGTGTTATCAAGGCCCCCTATTCCTGCCACATTCACTCTGGAATTTCTACTAAACCCATCTTGCTCTCACAAGTTGGAAGTAAGCTGATACCTATTATGTAAATGTTTTTTTCCACCCATTAGTAAAGGACATCATAGGGGTAAATGGTAAATTATGAGTTTTTTTTTAATGGTCATTTTTTTAAACTTTTTTTCTCAATTTTTTTTTACTATACTTGCAAATTCCAAGCACAGAGACTGTTGTTCGGCCTCGGGGTACCATGGCAACCACAGGTCCCCTGCGAACGAACAGTAGGGGATACTATGGCTGAGAAAGGCTTTTTTATGCGGATTAGGTTTCCGTTCAGGGGGTCCCCAAGCAGACCCCCCCGAACGGAAACCCTAACGCAGATGTGAACCTAGCCTTAGAATAACAACCTCATGGCTGAGATTCTCAGCTTTGAAACACGATAAGAACCAGTACTCTAGCTGTAATCTAGCCTAAGATACTGGTCTTAGTAGCAAGAAAAAAAAGTTTATGTATCACCTGTATTTGTATGCATGAAAAGTTAAGGATAACAGACAGTGATATTTCTTCCCAGTGTCACGTGCAGCTTCCCCATTCCACAGACATGGAACTTTATATAAGTATAACTTTTTTATCCTGCCTCTTGACCTTATATAGAGCTGGCATTATTTAATGCATATGTTACATATGTTCTTGGCAGAGAAAGAGAGAAAATTACCCTCACTTACCTTTGAAACATTGCCTGTCCCAGTAAACACAAAGGTCAGAGGACCCATGGATTTTGGCATCAAGCCAAGTGCTATTTCATATCCCGCATCTCTGACAGCCTGTACAGCCTGGCTGCTGTTTCTGTAGTTATGAGCCATACCTATGTGCTACAAATACATATTTCCTTGAGTAAAAAAACAGTCCAAAGAAACAATGCCATTAAGAGTATGAATCCAAATGTGCATTTTGCAAATGTCTAAAAGCCAAAAATCAAATGCTGGTATTGTTATCCTGCAGAAGTTAATGTGGATGTGCAAATAGCAATATAACTGCGGATATACTTACCATGAAAGGAGTGTGGTGTCCGAGTGCAAGAAATCGCAGGCCCAACCCATGCAGCATGTTTATCATTCCTGCATAAACAGATTGAACATATTCAGTACAGTTTTTATTGGATGACAGTCCATTCTTGGGATAGTAGATCCCTATGGTAAGCTGAACTCTTCCCTGTGCGGTGACATACACGAAAGCACAGAGGCCAGACACACATATGGCAGCAGAGCATAGGGAAAAAAAAAAGACAGACAGACAAACAGACAGACAATCTTTTAACAGAACTACCATGGCCATATTGTTTACACGTGGCTGCAATTTTCAGGAGTGAAATACCAACTTCATGTACTATTTCTTTTTTAATTTATATTGAATTTCTTATTGTAAAAAGGTTTTCAATTTTTTTTTTTAATATGTCCATGGATTCATATTTCTGTCTGTGAAAGAGTAAGATGTATGATGTATAAATCCAAGTGGTATCAATTTTACTTCAGGGAAAATTAGGCCATGTACCTGCTACACCAGCCCATTGTCCAAAGGCCACAACTCGCATTCCCCTATGATCCACCATTTTTTCATAATCAATGAGTCGAATTTCCTTTGGGGAAAAATAATGAAAAATACATAATCAATATACATGTAAAAAGAGTTTACTTTATCACCTGCCACCAAGATAACAAAATGGTTAAAGAGATCCAGGTAATTCTCCTGACATTTTAGGAATGAACTGTATTACCAAGAGACAATCTGGAGAATCTTTTATTAGTATCCCATTTGTTTCATTCTTTAGAAAGAAATGGTTAATTAGGGAATGCCAACGCCTGGTTGTCCGCTTAGTCATAAACCTTCAGGAGGAATTGCAGATGAAGGGTGCAATGTTGACTTCTAAGATGCTGCTTAACCCCTTAAGGACCCAGCCCAAAAGTGCGTTAAGGACCAGGCCTCGTTTTGAAAAACTGACATGTGTCACTTTATATGACAATAACTTTGAGACGTCTTAACTTACACAAGTGATTTTGAGATTGTTTTTTCGTGACACATTGTACTTCATGTTAGTGGTAAACACTAATGAATATTTTTGTATTTATTTATAAAAAAAATAGGAAATTTGATGGAAATTTGGAAAAAAAAAAACGCAATTTTCAAAATGTGAAATGCTCTGCTTTTCAGATAGATAGTCATACCACCCAAATACATTAATACATATTATCTACCATATCTCTGCTTTATATTGGCATAATCTTTTAATCGTCCTGTAATTTATTTTGGATGTTAGAAGGCTTACAAGTGTAACAGCGATTTTGCAGATTTACAAGAAAATTTCCCAAACTAATTTTTTAGGGACCACTTCAGTTCTGAAGAGGATTATAAAGGCCTATATATTAGAAACCCCCATAAATCACCCCATTTTCAAAACTGCACCCCTCAAATAATTCAAAATAACATTTGGGAAGTTTGTTAACCCTTTAAGCATTTCACTGGAATTAAAACAATATGGAGGTGAAATTTAGACATTTAATTTTTTCCCACTAATTCCTTAATTTAGCCCTAAAATTAACACATTCACAAAGGGTTAAAAGAGAAAATGCATCTCACAGTTTGTTATGCAATTTCTCCCGAGCACGGAAATACCCCACAAGTGGGTGTAAACTGATGTTTGGGCGAATGGCAGCGCACGGAAGGGAAGGAGTGACACTGGGCGTCTGAAAAGCAGATTTTGCTGGAATAGTTTTCAGGTGCCATGTCTCATTTGCAAAGCCCCTAGAGTACAAATACAAAGGAAAACCCCAAAAAGTGACCCCATTTTGGAAACTACACCCCTCACAGAATTCATATAGGGGTATAGTGAGAATTTTGACCTTATAGTCGTTTCACAGATTTTGCTAACACTGGGATGTATAAATGAAACATTACTAAAATGTCACTTTATCCCCAAAGTTTTCATTTTCACAATGGGTTAAAGGAGAAAAAGCACCCCACAGTTTGCAAAATAATTGCTCCTAAACACAGCAATACCCCATATGTGGTCGTAATCTGCTGTATGGGTACATGGCAGGGCTCAGAATGGAAAGAGCGCTATTTAGCTTTTGGAGAGCAGATTTTGCTGGAATAGTTTTCGGATGCCATGTCGCATTTGCAGAGCCCCTAAAGTACCAATATAATACAAACCCCCAAAAAGTGACCCCATTTTGGAAACTACACCCCTTATAGAATTTATCTAGGGGTATGGTGAACATTTTGACCTCACAGCTGTTTCACAGATTTTATTAACATTGGGACATTAAAATGAAAAATTACTTTTTTTCCAATAAACTGTCAATTTAGCCCCAAATTTTTCATTTTCACAACAGGACAAAGGAGAAAAAGCACCCCAAAGTTCGTTACACAATTTCTCCTGAACACAGAAATGCCCCATATGTGGTTGTAATTTGCTGCATGGGTAAATGGCAGGGCTCAAAATGGAAAGAGCGCTATTTAGCTTTTGGAGGGCAGATTTTGCTGGAATAGTTTTTGGATGCCATGTCGCATTTGCAGAGCCCCTAAAGTACCAATATAATGGAAACCTCTCAAAAGTGAACTCATTTTAGAAACTACACCCCTCAAGGAATGTATCAAGGGGTATTATCATTTAGAGCCTAAAAATGCTTCCCAAAAATTAATGTACAAAGTGAAAATTAAAGTTTTTAAAGAAATATCCAATTTCAGTGCCTAATACGTTGCGGCCACTTTGTGGCATCAGAGACATGAACATCCTAAAACTATTAAGTGGGCTATCCCGGGGACAAAAAAATTATATATGTGGGTATAAACTGCTGCTTGGGCACGCAGCAGGACTCAGAAGGGAAGGAGCACTGTGGTTTTTTTTTAGCTTTTGGAGTACAGATTTAGAGGGACTTTCTGGTTGCCATGATATTTCTGCAGAGCCCTGGAGGTGCCAGTAAATTGGAATTCCCCAAGAAGTGACCCCCATTTTGTAGGGGCAATTTTAGGGTCTCTGCAAATGTGACACGGTGTCCAAAAACTAACAATCTAAATCTGCGCTCCAAAAGTACATAGCGCTCCTTCACATCTGCACCCTGCTGTTTGTCCAAATGGCAGATTATGCCCACATGTATGACACTGGTGTACCCAGGATAACGTACTTAATGCCATATGTGGGTATAAACTGCTGTTTGGGCACAGCCGGGCACAGAAGGGAAGGAGCGCTATTTTGGTTTTTAGAGCACAGTTTGCTTTTTGGACACCATGCCACTTTTGCAGCGCCCATGAATTGTCAGTAAAGTGGAATCCGCAGACATGTCACCCCATTTTGGAAACTACACCCTTCAAGGGATTTATCAAGTGGGGTAGCGAGCATTATTAACCCTTAAGTGTTGCATTCTTTTAATTTCCAAAAATGAATGCGCAGCTGATAATGAAAAGTTAAAAATGACATTTTTCTATAGATACGCCATATCAGTGCCCAATATGTTGTGCCCAGTTTATGTCTGTGAGGTGGGTTCACAATTGGCTTAATGATCGGGCACAACGAGTAATTCTAAATGGCTATACATCAAACTGGAAGAAAGTAAAAGCGGGGTGCCGCAGGGCTCTGTCCTGGGCCCAGTACTTTTTAATATTTTTATAAATGATCTGGATGATGGGGCTAATGGGGAACTAATAAAATTTGCAGATGATACAAAGATAGGAGGAATGGCCAACACTAGAGAGGAGAGAGAGTGCATCCAAAAGGACTTAGACACACTGGAACAATGGGCTGAGGTGAACAAAATGGTATTCAACAGGGACAAATGCAAAGTTCTACATCTGGGTAACAGAAATGCAAGAAGCATATATAGTATGGGAGGAATAGTACTAAGTGAGAGTACAGGGGAAAAGGATCTGGGCATAATAATAGATCGCAAACTCAACATGAGTCAACAGTGCGGTGCGGTGGCTAAAAAGGCTAACCAAATTCTAGGATGTATCAAGACGAGCATTGTAGCTAGATCAAGAGAGGTAATTATTCCACTGTACTCTGCCCTGGTCAGACCCCACCTGGAATACTGTGTACAGTTCTGGGCGCCCCAGTTTAAGAAAGACATCGATTCATTGGAGCAGGTCCAGAGAAGAGCAACCAAAATGGTGGAAGGTCTACAAACCATGTCCTACGAGGAGAGGCTAAAAGAATTGGGACTGCTTAGTTTGCAGAAGAGAAGGCTAAGGGGAGACTTAATAGCGGTATTTAAATATCTGAAAGGTTGTCACAGTGCAGAGGGATCTACCCTATTCTCATTAGCAGAAGGAAGCACGAGAAGTAATGGGATGAAACTAAGGGGAAGGAGATTCAGATTAGACATTAGGAAAAACTTTCTAACAGTAAGGGTAGTGAGAGAGTGGAATAGGCTGCCACGGGAGGTGGTGAGTTCTTCATCAATTGAAATCTTCAAGCGGAAACTGGATAGGTATATAGCTGGGATGATCTAGGAATTCCTGCTTTTGCAAGGGGTTGGACTCGATGGCCCTTGAGGTCCCTTCCAACTTAAACAAACAAATAAACAAACAAACAAACAAACAAACACACTCCAAAAACTGGTGAGCGGGGATCCCGGGAACAACAGCTTTTGGAGCGTTCATCTCTGATACAAGCCGGGCACAACATATTACGCACTGAAATGATGTATTCCTGGAATAATTGTCATTTCCACCTTTCATCATCAGCTGCATATTCATTTACGGATAATAAATTATAGCAACACTTAGGGGTTAAAAATGCTCACTGTACCCATGGATAAATTCCTTCAGGGGTGCAGTTTCCAAAATGGGGTGACATGTCAGGGGTATTCCACTGCACTGGCATTTCAGCTCTGCAAAAGTGCAATGGCGTCCAAAAACCAAACCGTCCAAGTCTGTGCTCCAAAAACCAAATAGCGCTCCTTCCCTTCTGTGCCCGGCTGTGCCCAAACAGGAGTTTATACCCATATATGACATTAAGTACCTTATCCTGGGTACACCAGTGTCATACATGTGGGTATAAACTGCGGTTTGGGAACACAACAGGGCGCAGAAGAGAAGGAGCGCTATGTGGCTTTTGGACATCAGATTCAGATGTTTGGGATCTGGATGCTATGCCATGTTTGCAGAGCCTCTAAAGTACCAGTAAAGTGGAATCCCCTAGGGAATGACCCCATTTTGAAAAGTGCACCCCTCAAAGAATTTATCAAGGGGTGTAGTGAGCATTAGTATCCCAGACGTGAATACACAGCGGATGGGGAAAAGTGAATGAATATGTAAGCTGTGCGTAGTACATTGGGTACACTAAATTCCCTACTTTTTCCCCAGCAGTTCCTATTATTGGGGGAGGTCACTCTGGGGGTCATTTCTGGTTTATTGTCCCTCGTAAGCTCTAAATCTGGTTTGTACCCTCATATACGCTCACACAGCTTATACATTCCCTTCCTGCCGCAGCCAGTTATGCTCTAATGATTTGGCGATTTTTGGGGTTTTTGTCTTCACATTGTACGAGCTATATTTTCTTTATTTCTCTGGTGATGTAGCCATATGAGGGCTTGTTGTTTGCAGGGTGAGATGTATTTTTTAATTACATCATTTTTAGGTGCTTACAACTTATTAAATAAATTTTATTAACTTTCTTGGTGGATTAAAAACCCCCCCCATCAATTCTGGCACCGCGTTTTATCTTTTAAATTTTTCACCATGCAGCGTAGAGCGTAAGTAACATTTTACCTTTATTCTGCTGGTCAGTACGATTACGGCGATACCTCATTTATACTGTTTTTTTATGCAATACCAATTTTGCAGAACAAAAACCCATTTGGGGACATAAATCAATTTTTTTTGCATTGCCATCTTCTAAGATGCGTAGCATTTTTATTTTTCAGTTTATAGAGTTGGTTTAGGGCTTATATTTTGCAGGACAACCTGTGCTTTTTATTGGTACTGTTTTGGGGTACATATGACTTTTTGATCACTTTTTATGGCATATTTTGTAAGGTGAGATGGCGAAAAATCATTACTTTTGGCAGGTTTTTTCCGTTTTTTTTTACCCAACTTTCACCGTGTACATTAAATATGGTTTCAGTTTTATTGTACAGGTTGTTACGGACACAATACCAAATATGTATTGTTTTTATTAATTTTTAGATTTTTTATATAATTCATTTTATATAGGAAAAGGGAATTTTTGGGGCTTTATTCTTTTATTAATTTTTTTCACATACTTTATTTATTTATTTATTTTTTTTAACTTTTTCTTGTGTCCCATTAGGACACCTGAGCCAGAGATGCTTTGATCTCTGGCTCAGTACTATAGACTGCAAGACACAAGCATACAAGTGTCTTGCAGTCTATACAGGAAGTCAGCGCTATGGAAACACAGCGCTGACTTCCTGAGGTCTCGGACAAGAATCTCTCACATTGAGGAGAGCACCAGTGAAGGTGTGTAGAGATTGAATTGCCTTTTGCCCTCTACTTAGCATCTACATATCACAAGGCATTATGGGAAAGGAGCTGGGGAGCTCATGCGCCCTCTGTTGGATGTAACAGATCCTCAATTTGCTTTTGACTCACCGAGTCTTAAGACAGCAAAAGGGATTTTAGCCAAGCCAATTTCGCTGCTTCCTGAGGTCTTGGCAGGATCAACCAGGTACTGGGGGCTCCAGGCAGCCTGGGGTCACTGGGCAGACCCCGGGCTGCAGATTAGAGATATCGGCACCCCCCCGATCTCGCCGCGGGGGGTGCCGGGGGGGGGGGGCGGCGGCAAGACGGCGGAACCCCTTGGATGCCGCGGTCATGTTTGACCGCGGCATCCAAGGGGTTAAAACCTCCGCTCGGAACTCTGTTCCGACCGGGGGTTAAGGAGTAGGGTGTTAGCTGTCAGATACAGCTAACACCCGGTTCCAATGCCGCCCGCTCAGATAGTGAGCGGGCGGCCGGCCTCGGGCGTAGTATTACGCCCTGGTGCGCGAGTACCTAGCGCCCAGGACGTAATAGTACGTCCAAGGTCGTTAAGGGTTATCTCATGGAGAATCAAAGTTTACTGCACTGAAACAGGCATGTCAGAAGTAGGTGACAGTTCCTTTTTAATACATAAAAATTTTACCAAACTTGGCTGGAAGCAGGACATAAGCTAAACAAGCTAAGAGAATATAAGTATACAGTCATGGAGGCCTCAGCATTATCTTCTTCATTATAACTTGTGACCAAAACAGAGTTTCTGTTCTTCCCTGTGAAGAGTCTGTGCGAAACAGTCTATGTAATTTTATCATACAGCAAATTCTTGTGCCTGTGCGAGGGACTCATAGATCCCCATAGACTCAAGTAGAAAAAGTATGTCACCAAAACCACACTGCTGCTATGAAATGGGACTGATCTGATGTAAACAGAAGCAGCAAGACACATTCCTTAAAGGCGTTTTTCCAGGAACGCTACCATATTTAAATTTGTAGACAATTAAAAATTAAACATTTTTGCAAATATAAATAATTAAAAAATATTGCAGTGTTTTAAAGATTTTCTCTAAACAATTTAGTGGTGACCAGAGGTCACAATACTCCACATATAATTTTTGAGGAGTATTTTTAGCCAAGGAGGAGTATTAAGTTTGCAGTAATGGAAATAAATGATATTCAGGCATAATAATGCTAAGAGGTCCATAATTAAGCAGGGAAACCATTAATCTAATTGACTTCCATATACAGTGCTTTACGAAAGTTTTCAGCCCCCTTGAACTTTTCAACCTTTTGCCACATTTCAGGCTTCAAACATAAGGATATAAAATTTTAATTATTTGGAGAAGAATCAACAACAAGTGGGACACAATTGTGAAGTGGAACAAAATTTATTGGTTATTTTAAACTTTTGTAAAAAATAAAAAACTGAAAAGTGGGGCATGCAATATTATTCGGCCCCTATACTTTCAGTGCAGCAAACTCACTCCAGAAGTTCAGTGAGGATCTCTGAATGATCCAATGTTGTCCTAAATGACTGATGATGATAAATATAATCCACCTGTGTGTAATCAAGTCTCCGTATAAATGCACCTGCTCTGTGATAGTCTCAGGGTTCTGTTTAAAGCGCAGAGAGCATCATGAAGACCAAGGAACACACCAGGCAGGTCCGTGATACTGTTGTGGAGAAGTTTAAAGCCGGATTTGGATACAAAAAGATTTCCCAAACATTAAACATCCCAAGGAACACTGTGCAAGCGATCATATTGAAATGGAAGGAGTATCAGACCACTGCAAATCTACCAAGACCCGGCCGTCCCTCTAAACTTTCATCTCAAACATGGAGAAGACTGATCAGAGATGCAGCCAAGAGGCCCATGATCACTCTGGATGAACTGCAGAGATCTACAGCTGAGGTGGGAGAGTCTGTCCATAGGACAACAATCAGTCGTACACTGCACAAATCTGGCCTTTATGGAAGAGCGGCAAGAAGAAAGCCATTTCTCAAAGATATCCATAAAAAGTCTCGTTTAAAGTTTGCCACAAGCCACCTGGGAGACACACCAAACATGTGGAAGAAGGTGATCTGGTCAGATGAAACCAAAATCGAACTTTTTGGCCACAATGCAAAACGATATGTTTGGCGTAAAAGCAACACAGCTCATCACCCTGAACACACCATCCCCACTGTCAAACATGGTGGTGGCAGAATCATGGTTTGGGCCTGCTTTTCTTCAGCAGGGACAGGGAAGATGGTTAAAATTGATGGGAAGATGGATGGAGCCAAATACAGGACCATTCTGGAAGAAAACCTGTTGGAGTCTGCAAAAGACCTGAGACTGGGACGGAGATTTATCTTCCAACAAGACAATGATCCCAAACATAAAAGCAAAATCTACAATGGAATGGTTCACAAATAAACGTATCCAGGTGTTAGAATGGCCAAGTCAAAGTCCAGACCTGAATCCAATCGAGAATCTGTGGAAAGAGCTGAAAACTGCTGTTCACAAACGCTCTCCATCCAACCTCACTGAGGTCCAGCTGTTTTCCAAGGAAGAATGGGCAAGAATTTCAGTCTCTCGATGTGCAAAACTGATAGAGACATACCCCAAGCGACTTGCAGCTGTAATCGCAGAAAAAGGTGGCGCTACAAAGTATTAACTTAAGGGGGCCGAATAATTTTGCACGCCCCAATTTTCAGTTTTTTATTTTTTACAAAAGTTTAAAATATCCAATAAATTTTGTTCCACTTCACGATTGTGTCCCACTTGTTGATTCTTCACCAAAAAATTAAAATTTTATATCCTTATGTTTGAAGCCTGAAATGTGGCAAAAGGTTGAAAAGTTCAAGGGGGCCAAATACTTTCACAAGGCACTGTATATATATATATATATATATATATATATATATATATATATATACATATACATATACACATACACACACACACACACAGTACAGACCAAAAGTTTGGACACACCTTCTCATTCCAAGAGTTTTCTGTATTTTCATGAATATAAAAATTGTAGATTCACACTGAAGGCATCAAAACTATGAATTAACACATGTGGAATTATATACTTAACAAAAAAGTGTGAAACAACTGAAAATATGTCTTATATTCTAGGTTCTTCAAAGTAGCCACCTTTTGCTTTGATTACTGCTTTGCACACTCTTGGCATTCTCTTGATGAGCTTCAAGAGGTAGCTGCATGTTCCTTATATTCTATGGGTTGGCACAATCATAACGTTACGGAATTTAATCGTTTTTATCATGTTTTCAATACCTTTACAAAAATGCAAAATCATATTTAAGTCCCCATATTCTGACACCCGTAAATTTTTTAAGTTTCTGTGTAGTGTAGGGATTCATCACTTTTTATTTAACTTTTTTTCGGAGGCAAAACTGGCCATTTTGATTTTTTTTTTTTTTAAAGTTATCTAGCCTCCAAAAATTATCTGCAAATACATCCATAGCAGTGCTAAATACTCTTGTGTACTCTTTGCTTGGCTTTATTTTACTTGATGCTCCTTGTATCACTGTTATTCACATGCAGTGAATCTGTGGGAAAACTACATTTCCCATGATTCATCTGCCTGCTCTCACTCTCTGTTTACCCCTATCTTCTCTATTCTCCCTGCAATTAAATCACAGGTACTAAATCACTCCCACATCTGAGGTCATGTTCTGCTGTGATGTTTCTTTTGCTGCCAGAACTGGTCACAGGGAAGCAGGTAGTGAGTTCGCAAACGAAATGTCATTCTGATGCAGTAAAGACCAAGGCAGAAAGCTTCCTAGTTTTTTAGAAAAACAAGTTGGTCACAGGGATGAACCTAACCTCTCTGCTGCCTGAGGCAAACTACTGAAAGGTGCCCTCCTCCCCCTCTTCCTCAAAAAAAGAGAGATACTCAACCCGGATATCTTTGGTTGCGTGATGGGACCCCCTAATTAATTGTAGGATATGCCTCATTATTTGCTCCCACATAGTATAACACCCCATTTTTTTGCCCCCATACTGTATACTACCCGTTTTTTTGGCCCCCACACGGTATATGACCCCAGTTTTTTGGCCCCCACACACAGTATATGACCCCCTTTTTCTGGCCCCCACACAGTATATGACCCCCTTTTTCTGGCCCCCCCACACAGCATATGAACCCTTTTCTCTGGCTCCCACAGTATATGACCCACCTTTTTTGGTCTCGACAGTATATTACCCTTTTTTTATGCCCCCCCCCACAGTATATGACCCCATTTTTTTTGCCCTCCCCCACAATATATGACCCCCTTTTTTCTTGGGCCCCACACAGTGATATGTTATGCTGCTATCTATTGCTAGTGGCTGATAATTTACTCACCCATCCACGCTCCTGTTCAGGTCGGCCTCCGCTGCCACCTTTAGTACCTGTTCTTTGGCTGTCTGAACCCTTGAGGCGGGAGCAGAGGACAGCCTGGAGAGAAGCGTGGATGGGTGCGTAAATTATCAGCTGCTACCTATTGCAATAACAGTCAGTTTTTGTTGTATCCTAGTGGGTAATATAGACCTATATGACTCCCAAACTGCAAAAAAATTCTCCACTCTATCCTCTTTTATTATGGCTGCCTCCATGGCCCATATTTTTTAAAAACTGGATAACCCCTTTAACCTCTACAATGTTCGCTGTACGGGATAAATATTTTTATATTTATAAGCATTTTGGGAAGCAGGGATGCCTAATAAGTTTCTTTTTATTTGCAATCTAGGGAAAGTAGGTAGAGAGTTGAATTTTTAGATTTTTTAAAATATTTTGTAAAAACTTAACTTTTAAAAAAACAAAAACAAACTTATTTTGGCCCTAACAGGGAGCTTGAACCTGCGATCATCAGGTCGCTTTTCCAATATGGCAGAATCACTGAGCAACTATTGAGGCCTGCCACAGGCACGCCTCAATATGCCCTGCTTTCCCACTACCCTTTTTGAGTGACAGTGCCAGGGAGCTACACTACAATATTATCTGGCCCTGTGTTCTCATCCTTGCATCGGTGTACTAGAGCAGGGTTGGGCAGAGCCCCACCCAGAAGTTTTCTCTAGACTCTCGGCAATGTAGGCACAAATTTTTATTATCTTAATGTGACCCATATAACGCTAGGTTCACACCTGCTTGGGGACCCCACGAATGGAAAATTAATCCGCTTACAAAAGCGGTCACCCAGGAAACCCGCGGACCCCGTAGACTATAATGGGGTCCGCCGGGTTTCCACCCAAAAAGGCGGAAAAATGCGGAGAAAAATATCCTACTTGCAGGACTTTTCTCTCCTCATTTTTTAAGCGGTTTCAGGAACAGAAACCCCGAAAGTAGACCGGATACATGTGTGAACTTAGCGTAACAGAGTTTAATATGCTTCACCCTGGTTACAGGCTCCCTTTTAAGTCATTTAACACTGATGTGCAACAGGCCTGATCTTTGCGCAAGTTAACAGATGCCGTAATCAATTAACGTCACTAAAAGTAACAGCGATTGGCTGCAGCAGCATCCTCTATTCTGCTCTCTTCTACTTTTATCTATGCAGAAAAATGTTTTTGCAGCCTGTACAGGCATTATTGCAAACTCTGTTGGTGACAGTCTTTGTGTTGATCAGTTACCAATGGATGCGACCATGAATAATGAACTTTCTATGGTCTGGATCTTGTCAGAAATCCAGCTATGATTTCCTTATTCCTAACACAGAAACAGGCAGGGACGGTACATGTATGAGACAATTACACAGCCACAATAAGGAAATCATGACTGGGTTTCTGACATGTGCCAGAAAATGAGAACACTGTGATCCCCACCAATTAGGAGAATGTAGTCCACCCATTTGAATGGAGTAGCGATTGAACATGCACACTACTACTCCATTCACAGTCTATGTACTGATGAAGACAGCAGAGTACAGCACTCAGCTATCTCAGTCAGTCTCCTAGATTTATCATGGAGTGGTAATGCACTTGCTAGAACACTGTTCCATTCAAATGATGAAATCGGGTCCCTACTCACATGAACTGTAAAGGCCCCAACCAGGGATGGTTTTAGACAAAGTGTGGCCATGAAAAACTTAAAAACGGGTCCCCAAATGCAGAAATACCATATCTACAAAAATGTTCACATCCAGTCAATTCAGAAGGTGATTAGTAGAGAGCAAAACTACTGAACTTTGTAGCTTTCAGGGGCACTGCAATGATCTTAAGGCCGGGGCCCCATGTGGTGTAAACGCTTCGGTTTGCAGCGGCATTTTACAGTCACAGCAAAGTGGATGGGATTCTAGCAAAACACATCCCCACTTTGTGATAAAATATGCACAGCGGACACGCTGCGATTTCCAAATCCGCTGGGGTTTTGGAAATCGCAGCATGTCAATTTTACCTAAAGAAACACCAGCGGTTTCCCTATAGCCGCGATGGCGAATCTATGGCACACTTGCCAGAGGTGGCACTCAGAGCCCTCTCTGTGGGCACCCATCTGTGGAACATATTATACTGTGTGGGGGCCACTGTGGAACAGATTGTACTGTGTGCGGATCACTGTGGAGCAAATTGTACTGTGTGGGGGCCACTGTGGAACAGATTGTACTATGTGGCTATCACTGTGGAGCAAATTGTACTGTGTGGGGGCCACTGTGAAGCACATTGTACTGTGTGGTGGCCCCTCATTATTTATATCACACAGTATCTGTTTTATAGCAGACAAGTGATATTATTACAGGCTGTAATAACATTGCACAGTCACTATAAAACAGATCCTATGCGATGTAAATAGTGAACATTAATTGTTCAAAATTATGCCAAATGCAAACTTTTGCCTTTCAGTACAAAGTTGTTTTGTATCATTGAAAGATTTGTAAAGTCTCATTCACACAACCGTATTTTGCGGGTCCATAATTGTCTGCAATTTTGGATCCGCACAGTATTAAGGTTAAATTGCCATGTTGGCACTTTGCGATAAATTAGTGGGTTTTGGGTTGCAGTTTGGGTACTCAGTCTCTAAAAGTTTCGCCATCACTGCCCTATAGGTATAATTGAAGCAGAAATTCCACAGAGGTTTGACTTTCTGTGCAAAGGGCTGCAGGAAGAACTGCGATGTGTTGCTGCTATGGTTTTTTCCACAGCGCTTTTTTTGCTGCGGGCCTTAGCCTAAAGGGGCTTTCTTGGCTTTACAGGTTTTCGATATTGATGACCTATCCTTATGTTAGGTCATCAATATCTGATCAGTGGGAGTGTAACACCCACACCCTCACTGATGATCTGTTATCAGCATTCTCCAGTGCATGTAGAAGGCTATATACACTGTCTTGTGGCCACTGGCCTCAGTGATATATGACAAGTGACTGCTAAGGCCAGTGATTGACTGGAGTGATGTCATGCTGAACACGGGCACATCACAATTGCACCAATGTATATAAACACTGGCGAGAAGAACTGGAACCCTGCGCCTTAGGTGTTACAATCTCAAGCGCTGGACCATTTATTTATTACTTACTTCACTGTACAGACTATATATAAATCACCTTGCCCTGGACTGAAAGGCTTACAGTGGCCATAGATCTCCTTCTCAACCCTCTTGTTCCAATGGTGGTTGCAGACCTCCTTAACTATTCTACCCTTCCTGTATCATAACTTGTGTGAAGAGGAGCTGAGGTGAGAAGGATGGGGAGGGTGAAAGGGTTATAGTAAAGAGTTTTTAAAGGTGGCATTAGCAGCACACAACAGCAGCTGCTAAATGCAGAGAACTTCTGCAAGCAGCTGCATTGTCATAAATTCTTAGATGTGCCTCTGCACCAAACCTATGGACTCTATATTACTCTGCCTCCATAGCAGGTAGACCATTGGCAGGGGGCCCCTATGGGGATGGGGGTCCTTGTCAATTCCCTATTTTCCCCCTTCTAAGGATAGACCTAGTCCCAACTGTTAGACGTCTGCCCATCTAGTAGTTCTCCCCTACCCAGTGGATTACCTGGAATTACCTTTCAATTAGCAAAACTGCAGCAGAACTGAGCTCAGTATAGTCAAAAAATTTTAAGCTTGAAATGGAGCACTTTTCTCATGAAAGCGTATTAGGAAATTGATCCAAAATCAGATTTCTAATGAACAGTAAGAAATATAACTTTAAAGTGGACCTACACACCTGAACAACAAGGACAGTACATGACGACTCTATACCATGTAGTAATAGTACATGAAAATAATATTTGATCCTCTACTTACTTGTTTCAGAATTTCATCCAACAGTGACATATTTGCCTCTTGAGCCTTTATAGTATGAGAAAAGAATGCATAAGTCTTTTTGGGTATGAGTTTTTCCTCTGGCGGTCTCTTTACACCCACAATTAGCGATGCGTCAGAGATGTCTTCCTGAAGAATTCCACCAGCCTTGATATAGTCCTTAAAAAATATGTAGAAAATGTATTATAAAAAGGGTGGAGATATTGGCACAAAGTAAATTTATACCAGGGATATAATAGGGGTCCAAACATAGCAGACGCTACTGGGCACTGGAACCTGATGCCCCAAAGGTCCCTCTGCCACATATTATATACCAGTATTCTGAATGGCACATACCGTAGTATTTAGTGGCCATATTAGAGATTTTGCATTAGGGCCCAGGAGTTTCACATTAGACCTCAGGTCTGTTACATCTTTTATGTCTGTTAATACACACTTGCAGCAATATAACATTACCAATGAATGGGAGGTAGCAATCTGGCAGATGTGCCCACAGCCTAGGTGCATTGTACAGCTCATTATCATATGGATTAATTTGAGTTTATAGGCAGGAAGACTGCATTTCAACACAAAAAAAAAAGTATTTTCACTATGCCACTTAAGCCCCGTTCATACGGTAGAATTTGTTACTGATTTTGTGGCAGATTCCATCCCAAAATCACCGGAAGATTCCACCTCATTTGAGAACGTGCCAGGATGCTGAAAAGTGTCCTGCTCAAATGTCCATGCTCTGCCAAAGAGCAGTGTGGTGTGTGGTTCTGGTTGAGAAAGGCCATGACAGGGTGCTAACAGAGCAAAGTGGGAGGCATGTCTGAAGCACAGAACTTTGAGTTTTGCAATAATACCGGTCATTAATGACATTTTATTTTACTTCTGACTTTCCTGCTATAGCAAGCCACTTTAGGCTGAGGCCCCACATTGCGGAAAAGCAGCTTTTTTTTGTTGCAGATTTTGTTGCGGTTTTTTGAGCCAAAGCCAGGAGTGGATTGAGCAGAAGGTAGAAGTATAAGAACTTCCTTTATATTTCCCATTCCTTTTGTACCCATTGTTGGCTTTGGCTCAAAAACCGCAACAAAAAAAAGCTGCTTTTCCGTAACGTGGAGCCTCAGCCTTAAGGTGCGGTTTGTAACTCTGCACACATCTGCTGTGTGCCTGTTTTGCTTGGCTACAAGACTAAGTAGAAAATACTGATGTGTACAAACTCAACAAAACACATAAATTAGTGACCAGGTGGTACTGTTCCCTAGGCCAAAATCCATCCATACAACCCTCTTAATACAGTGGGGAAAAAAAGTATTTAGTCAGCCACCAATTGTGCAAGTTCTCCCACTTAAAAAGATGAGGCCGGCCTTTAATTGTCATCATTAGGTAGACCTCAACTATTAGAGACAAAATGAGAAAACAAATCCAGAAAATCACATGGTCTGATTTTTAAAGAATTTATTTGCAAATTATGGTGGAAAATAAGTATTTGGTCACCTACAAACAAGCAAGATTTCTGGCTCTCACAGACCTGTAACCTCTTCTTTAAGAGGCCCCTCTGTCCTCCACTCATTACCTGTAGTAATGGCACCTGTTTAAAATTGTTATCAGTATAAAAGACACCTGTCCACAACCTCAAACAGTCACACTCCAAACTCCACTATGGTGAAGACCAAAGAGCTGTGGAAGGACAGCAGAAACAAAATTGTAGACCTGCACCAGGCTGGGAAGACTGAATCTGCAATAGGCAAGCAGCTTGGTGTGAAGAGATCAACTGTGGGAGCAATAATTAGAAAATGGAAGGCATACAAGACCACTGATAATCTCCCTCGATCAGGGGCTCCACGCAAGATCTCACCCCGTGGGGACAAAATGATCACAAGAATGGTGAGCAAAAATCCCAGAACCACACGGGAGGACCTAGTGAATGACCTGCAGAAAGCTGGGACTAACGTAACAAAGGCTACCGTCAGTAACACACTACGCTGCCAGGGACTCAGATCCTGCAGTGCCAGACGTGTCCCCCTGCTTAATCCAGTATATATCCGGGCCCGTCTGAAGTTCGCTAGAGAGCATTTAGATGTTCCAGAAGAGTATGGGGAGAATGTCATATGGTCAGATGAAACCAAAGTAGAACTGTTTGGTAGAAACACAACTCGTCGTGTTTGGAGGAGAGTGAATGCTGCGTTACATTCAAAGAACACCATACCTACTGTGAAGCATGGGGGTGGCAACATCATGCTTTGGGGCTGTTTCTCTGCAAAGGGACCAGGACGACTGATCCGTGTACATGAAAGAATGAATGGGGCCATGTGTCGTGAGATTTTGAGCACAAACCTCCTTCCATCAGCAAGGGCAATGAAGATGAAATGTGGCTGGGTCTTTAAGCATGACAATGATCCCAAGCACACCACCAGGGCAACGAAGGAGTGGCTTCGTAAGAAGCATTTCAAGGTCCTGGAGTGGCCTAGCCAGTCTCCAGATCTCAACCCCATAGAAAACCTTTGGAGGGAGTTGAAAGTCCGTGTTGCCCAGCGACAGCCCCAAAACATCACTGCTCTAGAGGAGATCTGCATGGAGGAATGGGCCAACATACCAGCAACAGTGTGTGCCAACCTTGTGAAGACTTACAGAAAACGTTTGACCTCTGTCATTGCCAACAAAGGATATATAACAAAGTATTGAGATGAACTTTTGTTATTGACCAAATACTTATTTTCCACCATAATTTGCAAATAAATTTTTAAAAAAAATCAGACAATGTGATTTTCTGGATTTGTTTTCTTATTTTGTCTCTCATAGTTGAGGTCTACCTATGATGTCAATTACAGGCCAGCCTCATCTTTTTAAGTGGGAGAACTTGCACAATTGGTGACTGAATACTTATTTTCCCCACTGTATATGTTGGAGTTGTGATCACTACCCAGGCTCTTGATTTCATATTTGGAGGAAATGCCCAAAATTCCTGTCATTCTTGAGAAGAGCTGAAGCACATAATTGTAAAATACACATCTCTGCCATCACGCAAAATCATGTACATGTATGTGATTTTGCATGCAGGGCTGTATGAATAAGGCTCAGGAACGGATCCCTCTCCATACACAGCGGATGGCGGCTGTATAATACAACTGGCACCCGCCACTAACAGCCACGATCAGTGGCGGCACTGATCGCAGCTTTTAACATTTAAGATGCCTTGGTTAAACGTGTTCGCTTCATCTAATGTGCACAGAAGCCATGGGCATCGTCATCTTTTACCAATCGCCATCCAATGACGTTCCGATCAGTTGTTGCCCTCCGATGACGATCAGTTGCCATGACAGCTGGGAGCCTATTGAAGGCTCCTAGGCTTGTCATTTCTATGGTTCTACTACATGCTGCCATAGATAGCGTGTAATAGAAGTCAATGAATTCTACTATATACTGCAATACTTTATTGCAGTGTATTGTATGAGCGATCAGACCTCTAGGGTTAAGGTCCCTATGGGGTCTGAAAAAAAAAAAAACCCAAAAAAAAAAAAAAAAAAAATTTATATATATAGGTTAAGGGGGACCTTAACCCTAGAGGTCTGATCGCTCATACAATACACTGCAATAAAGTATTGCAGTATATAGTAGAATTCATTGACTTCTATTACACGCTATCTATGGCAGCATGTAGTAGAACCATAGAAATGACAAGCCTAGGAGCCTTCAATAGGCTCCCAGCTGTCATGGCAACTGATCGTCATCAGAGGGCAACAACTGATCGGAACGTCATTGGATGGCGATTGGTAAAAGATGACGACGCCCATGGCTTCTGTGCACATTAGATGAAGCGAACACGTTTAACCAAGGCATCTTAGATGTTAAAAGCTGCGATCAGTGCCGCCACTGATCGTGGCTGTTAGTGGCGGGTGCCAGTTGTATTATACAGCCGCCATCCGCTGTGTATGGAGAGGGATCCGTTCCTGAGCCTTATTCATACAGCCCTGCATGCAAAATCACATACATGTACATGATTTTGCGTGATGGCAGAGATGTGTATTTTACAATTATGTGCTTCAGCTCTTCTCAAGAATGACAGGAATTTTGGGCATTTCCTCCAAATATGAAATCTATATATATATATATATATATATATATATATATATATATGAAATATCATATAAAAACTTCAAATCATTAGGCCTAAATCACATATAAAAGATAAAAAAACAAAAGTAAACAAACAGTTTAGGTAACCCCACGCCCAAAAATGCCCGAACTATTAAAATCTAAAAATATTTATCCCATACGGTGAATGCCGTAGCGAGGAAAAAAAATTAAAATGGCCAAATGGCTGTTTTTTCAATAGATTGCCTCCTTAAAAAAAAAAAAAAAGAAAAAAAAAAAGAGATAAAACCATCATACCAAAATGGTATCAATAAAAACAACATCTTTTCCCACATAAAAAGACACCGTACATGAAAATATGAAAACGTTACAGGTGTTACAATATGGTGACCCAAAGAAATGTTTATATTTTGCAAAGTTTTTCATTTTTTTAAAAAGGTATCAAAACATTAAATATACTATATAAATTAGGTATCACTGTGATCGTACTGACCCACAAAATACATGTAACATGTTATTTTTTACCAAATAGAAAATACGTTTTTTTTCCCAATTCCACCTTATTCTAAATTTTTTTCAAACTTCCCAGATTACACAGGATATTGAATGGTGCCATTACAAAGTAAAATTAGTTTCACAAACAATAAGCCATCATGTAACTCTGTGAACTGAAAAATGAAAACGTTATGACGCTTGGAATGTAAGGAGGGAAAAATGGAAATGGAAAAACGAAAATTGGTCCTGAAAGGGGTAAATCCCCAGCTAGTACTGATGAACCTCTCCTCAAAAGACTGCAGTTGTATTGACCTCCCCTTTATTTGCTCACTAGAGATCCACCTGCTATTTCCATGAAGGTGAAACTAGCAACCGTGGTTCAACCAGATGTGCCCCATTTTTTATTGTGCACTCTTGTGGGATGTTAGTTCTCTCACAGTTCCATCAATACTACAACTGTGAAGCATGTTTTACATGAATCATCAGGTTTGTAATGTATTTTCACCTATTAATAGCTCACCAACCACAAAGACCTTGTCCCTGGCTTCTACTCCACTCTCATCATAATAATACTAAGTCACTGTTATTATCGAACATAATTGTTGGGACTGCGTGGACAAGTCACAATACGTTTTTAACACATCACAATTTAAAGTTTACTGAATCTATATTTTAACCATGTAGAATGACTTTTATTTCATCCTAATAATGACTCTTAGTTCTGAAGTTTTACTTCTTTCCAGTTTCAAGTGAGGTGAACTGATTGTAGAGGAAAGAACTGTCTGTCTCCTTTTCTTCTTTCCAAGGCGCTTCAATGAAAGAAAAACTTGACGTATTCTTCTCTATTAGTTTTTGAACAAGTAAGAGAGAAAATGTATCTTTCTGGTAACACAAGGCGTCCTTGAATCACTGGAACAAAACACTTTCATTCTAAATGTTACATGTATTGAACAGCATTGCCCAGTAAATGCAATAAATGCCCAGATAGTTGACCCGAGTACAAAAGTAAAAGATGAAGAAACACTGTTACATTTAAAACAAATGAATGGCTGAGCTCAGTCGACGTCGATGTCCTTATGAATTGACACTTTATAACCCTTGAAAGCTAAAATGTGTTCATGTAGATCAGTGGCGACTACGAAACCAAATGTTTGCATTTCATGACTACTATTCAGGTGTTGTTATGCATTGCTTGCCTTTATGTGTCATCTGCTGTCCTTTCAATGAATACCATCCTTTATATTCACTAAGCACTTAAAGTTATAGTGTTCCTGAACATGAACTAGGACATTTAGGAAGCAGCTCACCCCTACCCCTATAGAAAAGGAGAATACAGCTCAGATTTGCTGCCATTTGCTGTTAGACCCAAGTGCAAGTCCCACTTACAATAAGCAAGAGAATTCTATGGTAGAGTTCATGATCTCTGTATCTTATAAGTATGTAGAAACTCAACATCAGCGTTACTTTTCTTTATATTTCTTATCAGCTGGTGAGGGTGGAGCTCAAATGACACATTTTCAGTATTAGAAGAAGAAGGAAGCACCATCACGATCACAGTATCATTCATGACTGGAGTGGTTGTTTTAAGAAAATGGGCATAAAGAAAGTTACAGTGTTATGCAAAAGAACATGTGAATTGACAAGTCAAGATGACCTCTACTAGAAACAAACAATTCCTTCTTGCAAAAGGATGTCCTTATTACAATGTTCTGATCAACGAAGGCTGTGTCCGAATTACCATCAACTAGTGCCAGTTTTCTCCAATTCCAGCAGTTTAGCTGTGGCATCTAAAGGCTCCTCTGTAAGCTCACTGGCGCCCTGCGACACACAAAGACAGGGTACAGATAGGTTACTATGGCAGACCGGCTTAAGGGGGGTTTTCCCACTAAAGAAAGTTATCCCATTCTGAACAGAGCCATGATATGGCAGCTCGTGCAACACTTCATTCATTCATTTCAAGTTATACCCTAGCACTGGAGATAACCAAATGCTACTGGATAAAATGGTTTGGTGGGAAAACCCCTCTAAGGCCGATGCCCCACGTAGTGTAAAAACGTCAAAAAAGCGGCATTTTACAGTACCTGCAAAGTGCAGGGGATTCTGGCTAATCTCATCCACACACTGCAGAAAAGAATCAGCAGCAGAAATGCTGCAGTTTCAAAAACTGTTGCCTTTTCCGTATAGGTATAATAGAAGCAGAAAGTCTGCAGAGGAAAACTCTGCGGACTTTCTGTGAAATGTGCTGTGGGAAAAAACATGATGTGTTTCTGCTGCAGTTTTTTCCATAGCGCTTTTTGGCTGCGGCTAGCTACATGGGGCCTTAGCCTAACAAAGACTCCCAGGCCTACCATAGATCTTAGCCCATTGGGGTTACAGTATGCAACAGAGAAACAAGAATAAATCAGTCCTAGCCATCCAAAACAGACAGGACCTTAAGAAGTCCAATAGCAATTCCATATTTGCAACCTTTCTTTACACTTTGCAAACAGTCTTAGGCCAAGGCCACACAGAGTGAACGTGCTGCAAAATTTCAGCAGGGAAATTCCAAAGACTGTTCTCTTACCAACTACACCAGCAAAAAAACACCCCAAATTGCAGCACTTTGAGGGGGCCCCCACAGCTTTCAACCTTTGTGTTAAATCACTATGGTTATAGAATGGAAAGTCCCCCCCAATATATTAATATGGGGGACACATGGTGGCACAGCCCCAATAGAAAATAGTGCTTAATAAATTCATTTAATATGTGGTAATTTTAACATATGCTAGTCTTTTACAGTGTCTTACCTTGAGGTCAAAGTCAGGTCAACTGTGTCACCACGAGCAGGTTTTCATGTTGGTTGTAAAGTCTGCCTAGTAGCAGTCAGAATCAGCTGATTGGTCAGCTGTCAGCAGTGGCGGGAATCTCCTCCTTTAAATATCCGTGCTTCAGGTGGTCCGGGACAGTTGAAGAAGACATCATTAGAAGACAGTGCCCGCCCGCCCTCTTTAAGGACTTACCTACTGTCGTAATGACGTATTAGAGGGGTGATAGTCTCCCAGCTATTGCTGGGAGGACTGGTTTTACCGAGTATGTATTATGTTGTATTAACAGTTTCTGGTTAATTTTAAGTTTATTCTATTAAATTATTTATTTATTATGGATTTATTTATTAATTTATTTATTTGTTTATTGGTTAACCCCATAATAAAGCATCACGGCCTATTTTATACCACTAAAAAATGTTGCGTTGTGTCATTAATTATTGTTGTTAACACTAAGGTATTAATTAAAGTTTATTGAGTAAAGTTATTAAATTTGGGACTTGTGCCACCATGCCAACCAACCTTTTTAGCATGATAATGCAGTCACACTGGCTCCATCTGTCCTTTGCTTCTTACTTACACCCGGCCAGCAGACTGCAGCAGTATTTGCTGTTACTGTGATATTAACCCCTTACCACACCAGAGTTTATCATGAAGATCATGAATACTTGTCAGACTCAGCTTCACTTACAGCTAAAGCAGGGATACTGCGTTTGGGATCAGGGGTGATCACTTTAAAAAAAAAAAAAAAAAAAAAAAAATGATAAAAGATTTTAAAGTATTAAAAATATTTATCCTCTATAGGAGAGGATAAATTGGTGATAAGGGGGGATGAGACTCCCACTGATCTTGGTAACAGGGCGGTTTTGCCTCTATTATGAAAGTAGCTGCGGTGAACACAGACGCACTCCTGCTCCCATTCATTTCAGTGGGATTGCTGGCAATACACTCTTCACTTCTATGGAAATGCTGGAGAAGTGCTATCTGTGTTCATCGCATTTACATTCACATAAAGAGTAAAACACCTCCCATTCTTGGAATCAGTGGGGGTCTCCCCACTAATCAGCAAGTTAACCTTTATTTTTCATGGCATAACAATAACCATATTTTTTTTTTTTTTTTTTTAAATTGCCCAGCCCTACTTCTAGGTTTTAAAATGGCTGAGAAATAACTACTTAAAGCGATCCACCCAGACTTAGTTTCACAGCAGCTTTTTTAGAGCCCATACACCCATATTCCAATGAGAAGCCAGTGAGAGAAACAAGGGAAAGAATACATTGGTGGATTGTAACACCTGATTTCACAAAAAGGAGCCAAAATCCACTAATAATGTATATAATATTTATTAATGTCACAAATTATACCAATAAAAATCAAAAACGTTTAGTGACAATTTCAATACAAAGAAAGGAGCTGACAAACTCCTTTTACAATTGACAATGTATAGGTGAACATAACTACTTAGCACTACCAAGAACAGTCACTGTCTGCAAATGGTGTGAATTACTGTATACGCTAACAGATGGATGGGAAGAATGGTTGATACATTGGAACATCTAATATAGTTGCGCCTATAAAAGATTTTTTTTAAAGTATGCTTGATAAATATATATATAGCATTTTTTTTAAAAACTTTTCCTTTATGTTATGTCTTTCTCCAAAAGACACTAGAAAAAAAAATGCCAGCAAAAACTGTGACCAAAAAAAACAACAGCAAAAAACAAAACAAAACATAATGTGCAAGTAGCCTATGATGGCTTTAATTTCAAAAGTATTTATTGAATGACAACAACAGAAAGACAGTAATGCAGAACAATTATATGTCAAGCAGTCCAAGGTGAGAACAGTGCATACAAAGCATTGTATATAAACATAACATCTTAGCAAAAATAAGAGATTCCATAGGAGGCTATGAATAAAAAGGTAAATGACCATAACAAACATAAAGGGGGGAAAAAAAAAAGAAGAAGAAGAACGAACAAAAGGAACAGCACTACATCTCACTGGTCGGGTTGGAGAGGGGAGAGTGGTCCCTGCTAAGGGGTTAAAACATAACATTCAACCACATCTTGGAGTTATAGCTGAAGACAGTAATACAGGTCTGGATATTGATCCAGGTAGACCTGGATTGGGGGGGATGGGGCATGGGGACCACCGCCATGGCAAACCCCCGAAGAACAAAAGCAAAACAAACATGTTAGACATGGTAGGCAGCTAAAGAGCATAGTGCATAAAACCAAGGGCCGCCCTAGTAAAGTGAGGTAGGAGTAGAAATAGTAACACCTGCATAGTGATCATATAGAACACAACCGCCAAACTAGGGTTCAGGTACACAGGAGATTAGCTATAGTAGGTTTAAGGCCTTTAAACCTGAGAGTACAACTATTAACATGAAAAGCAGGCAGATAAGTCCATAATGAAAAAAACTAAAAAAGAAGCAACACGTGTCCATATACTTATCAGGAAGGCACAGGGACCTCTACAGACTGTAGAGATCGGGCTAGACCCGACAGCTGCTTACGTTTCGGTTGCCAAATACTTAAAGAGGTCTCTGAGGAAGAGCGTCAGCAGGATCTGGATCATCCACCTGGAGTCCCTCACATCTTAAGATGTGGAGTCCTTCTTTCAGGGAGCAAATGATGTAGTCCATGTTGTTAAGGGTACACACAATGTGGAATGGAAAGCCCCATCGGTAATATATCTGGGCTTTCTTTAAGGCACATGGTCCTGCACCTATCCAGGGGGGCTGATGACAAATCAGCAAAGAGTTGAGCAGATGGCACTGCAGATTAGATTTGATCATGAACCTCCGAGTAATGCAGCTTAAGAATAATGTCCCTGGGTACATTTAGGTTTTTAGGGTGGCCCAGTGCTCCATGAATGTGATCCATGTGGAATAAGGATGGGTCAACTTATGGGAGCAGAGCTGAGAACAGAGTTTTGACCACTTATTTCAGGGTAGTCCCTGATTCAGGTACACCTAGAATGCGAATGTTGGCTCTCCTGCATGCAGGATTTTTTGTCGGCGAAAAATAATGGATGTGACAGATTTGGTGTAAACGGACACTAACGGTCACCAGATAAAATCCCATCAAAATCAATTTATGACGGTTCTGCTAGTGTCCATAGCTAAAATCTTGTAACGGACACTACTGACAGTCACCAATGGTAGTGTGAACGACCCCCCCACGCAGTTTAATGTCCCTCTCCTACCACACACAAAAAAAATAAAATAAAGAAAAAAAAACACACAACACTAAAACTCACCTCTCCTCGCTTCCCTGCTGTCTGGGTCCGGATTCTTCAGACGCGATGTAAGTGACGTCATCACATCGCATCTGCCGCTCTCGGGTAAGAGAGGGGAAGAATGATGAAGCAGGGAGAGGACGGCTCCCTGCTTCTTTATTGTATGCAACTGGGGTAGCCTGTAAAGGTGGGACAGCATATGCAGAACTGTCCCCCCACTACCATAGGGCCCGGTGCAAGTGCACTGTTGGCCCTATAGTTAAAGAAGCCCTGCTTAGAGGGGGCTCCAGAGGTGTCAGTTGAAGAATAGAGTAGAGTATAAAGGCAAGAAATCCAAGCGGGCTTCCAGCAGCTTGTGAAGGCTACCAGACAATGAGGGCAGCAGCAATATAAGGTAGCCAGAACAGGAACTGTATATGTCCAGGAAGGAGGGGAGTGAGGATAGCAGACTCACATATAAGGAGCAGAGAGCAGAAGGCACCACTTGCACAGACCTTATATGCTAGATAAAAAAAAAAGTCCATGGCCATGTGCTGGATACACAGCTGCATGGCTCGTTACAGTCAGAGATCAGAAATTACAGCTCTGTCTTGTAATAAGCCAAGCACCTGTGTGTTCATCACATGACCATGGACTGATCTTTTTGTATCCATTGGAAGTAAACAATGAATGACAACAAGCAGAGATCTAGAAAAATGTGAGGAATTGATACAGAAAGTATATGGAAAAATGTATAACTGTTGGAAGACTTGACATGCTGTGGATTGCATGAATAGTCATGAGTGTTGTGTGATGCCCTGTATTCCACTATTCCCTAACATTTGGGTTTGCAATGCTTATCACAAGATATGGATAGATATAGTAGCTATAGTCAAGACTTGAAAAGGTTGCTTGTGATCTTCACGAGTTCCTTTTGAAAAACGTTTTTTCTCTTTTAATGGGGTCATTCTCCAAATAAATGGAGCTTCTATGTGGGGCATGTTTCTCCCCTTGCTTTGCAAATATATTTTTGCGTTCAGTTGGAAAGAATCCTATATCTTAACACCTGAAAATCCATACATGAATGTGGCACGAAGATTCAGTCAGAAATTACTCTAGTTATGGAGAATTTCAGAAGCAGCCTTTAGATTTGTATGCCCATTTTAAGTACAGTCTAGTTAGAAATGTCAGAAATCAAAAAAGCATCTATCTTCTCCTCATGTAGCGACATGTTACCAAATACAGTACACAGTTTGATTAAATTCAATGCATTATTGAAAAATATATGCCAGTTTTGTTACAGGAGGAATCCCTGGCCCAAGTATTGTCAGATGGAGTCAGGGTATTATCTAGAGTACCTACCTTGGACTCCTTACTATCTACCAGTTTGTTTGTTTTTTTACCAAAACAAAGGAGACAAAACCCACGCCTGGTTTGTTCATACATCCAAAAATGGTACTACCTTTTCCTACCTTACTCTATAGGGGCCTGCAAAGTGAACGCCGCAAAAACAAAGCCCATAAGAAAATCGCACAAATGCATTTTTTCTTCAACTCCACCCCATTCTGAATTTTTTTCCAGCTTCCCAGTACATTGTACGGAATAATAAATGGTAGCATCATGAAGAACAATTTGTCCCGCAAACATTAAGCCCTCATAACGGAAAAATAAAGTTATGGGGTTTGGAAGGTGGGGAATAGAAAACAAAAAACGAAAAATGTCACCGGCAGGAATAGGTTAATTGGTTTATTTCCTCTTTCTGCGCAGTGTACTGTCTTATGTGGAAGACACAGTTGTATCAAAGGTGCTCTCCCTTATTTGAGTGACTTTTCTAGCAGTCTTCTGTTCCCCCTCTCCTCTTTATAGATTTGAATGTAGAAAGTAACTCAGCCTGATAAATAAATATGTTTCCTTCTCCATTTAATAAGATATATTATAAAGTTTATATTCACCTGTGCTATTCATTCATGCAGAACTGTTCATAAATGGAGGTACACTTTAACTTTCTCTGGGGATTTCTTCAAACCTGGACCTAAGGGTTCCGGGTTGGCTATGATGAACCAGCACCCTGTCCCCAGGTCAACCCACCTCCTCCGTCCTCTCCCGTTTTGACAGGTAGTTAGTTACCTGTGCTATGGGGGCTGGATTTACTACAGTCTACCAGCCCTCATAGTACAGGCAACTGCCTGTGAAACTAGGAGAGAAGGGAACAGGCGGAACTAATCAATGAATTCATGTAAAAGCAAAAATGCAACAAACCATGTACAGTCATATGAAAAAGTTTGGGCACCCCTATTAATCTTAATCATTTTTAGTTCTAAATATTTGGGTGTTTGCAACAGCCATTTCAATTTGATATATCTAATAACTGATGGACACAGTAATATTTCAGGGTTGAAATGAGGTTTATTGTACTAACAGAAAATGTGCAATATGCATTAAACCAAAATTTGACCGGTGCAAAAATTTGGGTACCCTTATCATTTTATTGATTTGAATACTCCTAACTACTTTTTACTGACTTACTGAAGCACAAAATTGGTTTTGTAACCTCACTGAGCTTTGAACTTCATAGCCAGGTGTATCCAATCATGAGAAAAGGTATTTAAGGTGGCCAATTGCAAGGTGTTCTCCTATTTGAATCTCCTCTGAAGAGTGGCATCATGGACTCCTCAAAACAACTCTCAAATGATCTGAAAACAAAGATTGTTCAACATAGTTGTTCAGGGGAAGGATACAAAAAGTTGTCTCAGAGATTTAACCTGTCAGTTTCCACTGTGAGGAACATAGTAAGGAAATGGAAGACCACAGGGACAGTTCTTGTTAAGCCCAGAAGTGGCAGGCCAAGAAAAATATCAGAAAGGCAGAGAAGAAGAATGGTGAGAACAGTCAAGGACAATCCACAGACCACCTCCAAAGAGCTGCAGCATCATCTTGCTGCAGATGGTGTCACTGTGCATCGGTCAACAATACAGCACACTTTGCACAAGGAAAAGCTGTATGGGAGAGTGATGCGAAAGAAGCCGTTTCTGAAAGCACGCCACAAACAGAGTCGCCTGAGGTATGCAAAATCACATTTGGACAAGCCAGCTTCATTTTGGAAGAAGGTCCTGTGGACTGATGAAACAAAGATTGAGTTGTTTGGTCATACAAAAAGGCGTTATGCATGGCGTCAAAAAAACACAGCATTCCAAGAAAAACACTTGCTACCCACTGTAAAATTTGGTGGAGGTTCCATCATGCTTTGGGGCTGTGTGGCCAATGCCGGCACCGGGAATCTTGTTAAAGTTGAGGGTCGCATGGATTCAACTCAGTATCAGCAGATTCTTGAGAATAATGTACAAGAATCAGTGACGAATTTGAAGTTACGCCGGGGATGGATATTTCAGCAAGACAATGATCCAAAACACAGCTCCAAATCTACTCAGGCATTCATGCAGAGGAACAATTACAATGTTCTGGAATGGCCATCCCAGTCACCAGACCTGAATATCATTGAACATCTGTGGGATAATTTGAAGCGGGCTGTCCATGCTCGGCGACCATCAAACTTAACTGAACTGGAATTGTTTTGTAAAGAGGAATGGTCAAAAATACCTTCATCCAGGATCCAGGAACTGATTAAAAGCTACAGGAAGCGACTAGAGGCTGTTATTTTTGCAAAAGTAGGATCTACTAAATATTAATGTCACTTTTCTGTTGAGGTGCCCATACTTTTGCACCGGTCAAATTTTGGTTTAATGCATATTGCACATTTTCTGTTAGTACAATAAACCTCATTTCAATCCTGAAATATTACTGTGTCCATCAGTTATTAGATATATCAAATTGAAATGGCTGTTGCAAACACCCAAATATTTAGAACTAAAAATGATTAAGATTAATAGAGGTGCCCAAACTTTTTCATATGACTGTATATAATTATACAATATTAATAACTGCACAATATAATTTTAAATAATTTTATTCTGAATCAGTGTCGTTAACGATTTTATACTGACATTTGTATGTATTTAAATTATATATATGTATATGTTCACATTGATGCACAATTTGAATGTATATGCCCCTAAGATAATCATTTGATCAGTATACTGTAGGTGTTTTAAACGTGATCTCCCAGCTATCCCAGAGCTTCAAAATGGTGTGAGCAAAAGGCATAACTGCTGTGGCTGGTGCCCTGGTCTGCATGTTATTTTAGTCATAAGCAATAAAAGAAGGATTTTATGGACTCTTGCCTTGCTGGCCATTTGCTTCTCTACATACTGTGCTTTCGCAATAAGATGCGGAATCAGGAAAAAAAAATTCCAAGAACTGCTTCCTATGAAAAACCGCATCATTGTACTACTTGCAATAACAAAGGATCACCTGGACTGGTCTACATTCTGTACATGTGTAAAAGCTCATCATGTTAACAAGGCTGAGGTCAATTTTATTACAAGGACAATACCTTCTCATGGATTGCTCTTCTATTTGATGGTTGCACTAGGACCTTGTAGCCAAGGTTTGAGAGTTCCTTCACATGCTTTGGAGCTAGAGGTGCTCTCCTCTCCCAGGCATTGATGTCTTCCCTTCTTATAGCTACTACAGCTTTATGGTGACGACGTACCAACTGGTTATACACAGCATTATATCTCTGGCACTTCAGGACTTGCCACATGTTGAGACCTAGACGAAAAGGCAAAGTTTAAAACAAAAATGACAGAAACTAGGCTAATACTGGAATTTAAGAATACCATAAGATCAGAAACAGAAATAGTCTTAGGTGGCCATACCATTACGCTGCTGGGGTCAAGTGATCTAAACCATGTACATTACAGCCACCCATCCCTGCAATGCGTAGAAAATTGAGTTATAACTCAAAGGCAAGAGACCAAGAGGTAGCACTGGTGTCAAGATCAGTACACTTTGCTTTACTGAGAATACCATGATCATTGGGAAGATGAAGTGAAATGTGCTTACCTCTGCTTCATCAGATGCAATGCACATGCACTGAAGAGCTGAATTTAGACTTCTGGACTCATCGGCCAGTGAGCTACAAAATGGGATGAGCAGTAGTAATTTACATAGGTTTGGGACCGTAAACCCCAGCTGCATAACAACATACTGGTGGTTTAGTGATCCCAAAGCACCTAATAGGTTCTCTTAAAAATGCAAGTCTTTTGGGAAAAGCGAGCTAACCAAAATAAGCTCATATGTACATGGGGATAGCCATCATGTGTTTTTTTTTAAATATAAAGGTGTGTTTTTTTTTTTTTTTTTTTATTTTTTACTTTTTACCTGTCCCACAAGGAGACTTGAACCTGGGATCACCGATTCCAGTGCAATGTACTGTAATACATAGTAGCACATAGACTCACTATGTGCGATGGGCATAGGCAGTCAGGAGGCTATTGCTTGGCCACCTGGCTGCCATGGCAACCCCTCGGACCCCACAATCTTATCGTGATTGCGATCTTGCCCCCAGACCCTCTGGATGCCGTGATCGTTATTGATCACAGCACCCAGGGGGTTAATTCACTGGAGTTGGAGTATCTTCCAAATCTGGCAGCTAGTCCCAAGCCTCGCCTGTGTAATACAGTTAAGTGCTGGAAGTAATGCCACAGGCACAGCTCCTGTGCCCTCAGCATTACAGCACCGTACTATTATGGTGCTGAGTGTTAACTACATGCTCAGCCTGACATAACAGTACAATGCGCAGCGGGAAGGCGTTACACAGCTGTACAGCAAGGGTCCCAGTTGTCAGAACCCCCACTGATCTCTTACTGATGACCTATCCTGAAGATAGGTCAACAATAGAAATTAGTTCGACAGCCTCTTCAATCACTGAATTTTGGGGTTTCATTCAGTCCCATTGCCACAGATATATAAAACCCAGCACTTAGTTATGCAGTCTGCCTTTACATAAATTTTTGAAAGAATGGGTCATTCTAAAGACCTCACCAAATGCCAGCGTTATATTGAAATAGGACACCATTGCAACAAGTTTATGAAATGTCTTCCCTCGGAGATATTCCACAATGAACTGTGAGTGATATTATTGAAAAGTGGAAGCATTTTACCTTTTCCCAACATCCACCGTACTATTACTGTGGATGTCGAGTCTTTAAATATGGCGGCCACTCAGGCGTGTGATGTCAGTTGTAGGCCCAGACAGGCCCGAAGAGGATGCTGGAAACAGCCAGACGCAGCAATGATGCTCCAGGTGAGTATAAGTGTTTGTTATTTTTACTCACCCCCCGGGCCTCCATTTATTATACTCGGGTCTGAAGAGACCCCAGATTATAATAATAGCACCAAAACGAAGCAGAAGGCCAAACCTCACAATATTCATCTAAACTAATTTTGTGGGGTTCGCCTGAAGCAGCTCCAGGTTTCCAGAGCATATAATACTGGTGGGGAGGAGGCTCTTTGGAGCATATTATACTGTGTGGGGCTACTTTGGGAAGCATATTATACTGTGTGGAGCATATTATACTATGGGGGGCCCCTTCACTATTTACACTGCACGTCTTCTGTTTATTAGCAGACATGTGATGCTATTACAGGCTGTAATTACATTGCACGGTCGCTATAAAACAGATGGTGTGTGAAGTAAATAGCAAAGGGGTCACGGTACTTGCAAAAGCTCCACAGTTCCTTCAGACAGATGATCATCAGGGGCCTTGGGTGTTAGGACCCTGCAGATCAGCTGTATCCCAAAGCGTGCAGATCCCAGAATTGTTTACATTATGGGCACTGTGCAGCTCTCACTGTATTCTTGATAAACACAGTTGTGGGTACTATAGTTCTATCCCTTTCACATATCTGCGATACCTCTGCAACACCCATAGTGGTCACGTGTGGCGGGGACTTTGGCCAAAACAAGACCCCAGAGCAGCAAGACCGGACTGCGGTGGAAGATACTGGCACCCCGGGGACAGGTGAATATGGGTTGTTTGGAAGGGGGGGGGGTTTCACCTTCCCCGGCCCCCTTGCAAAAAAAAAACCACAAAAAAAATGCTTATCCTGGACAACTCCTTGAAAAGGGAGTCCATTACTGTCCCCAGCTACTTTAAACCGCTCCCATAATGCTGTAGATGCTGTTAGCAGAATAAAAACGATACCTTTCTTAGGTTTCAGAGCCCCAGGGATGTGTAGAAAAAGCACTTTTATTCTTTATTCAAATGAGTATCTTGGAGCACAGGGGCAGTTTTCTTCTATTACTGAGCACTGCTACATCATCACTAAATACCCTGCATCAGTGTGAGTTGATCTTCCCACTGCCCAGGGGAATGAGCTGAATGCAGGATGACACGTGATGATGATGATGATGTAGCATTGCTCAGTAATAGAAGAAAACTCCCCCTGTGCTCCAAGATCCTCATTTGAATAAAGAATAAAAGTGTTTTTTCTACGCATCCCTGGGGCTCTGAAACATAAAAAAGGTATGGTTTTTATTCTGCTAACAGCATTTACAGCACTATGGGAGCGGTTTAAAGTAGCTGGAGGCAGCGACAGACTCCTGTTAATGTACCTACACCCAAGTCTATTTCCTGTTTCTGCAAAACACTGCAGAGCTCATAATATTATATATCTAGTCCATGTCATACATATTTTTGCCACATAGACACTTTATAGGGGTCATTGGCACACGGTACACAAAATTGGACAGTTGTGACTTTGTTTTATTACTCATCCCTCCCTCTGTGTGTCTGTTCTCTCCCTTAGTTGTGAGTTACACAACACCACATATTCACCTGTACTCTGCTACTCATTTTTGCATTTTATTTTTTTGTAACAGTTTTTAAATATATTCTAATAAAAGTACATTTCACATATCGTCCTCAGCCCTATGCATTTCTCCTCTCTTTGCCCTTCTTATGTTCAGTAATGCATTATTCATAATATGGTGTACATTAAGGCATTATAATTGTAAGTAATCATTTTGGGCCCATTAGCAGTTTCTCTATTTGTAATACTATATTCCAGCCAGAAGCTCAGACTGATGATGTCATTACCACCAGTCCTGCAAGGTCCTTTTAAAGCTGCACCAACTGCCTAATCCACATAGCTAGAGAGTCCTTGGTAGCTAGGGAGCTCCTATATTTCCATACAAATTTGATAAACTGGCCTTTAGATTTTCTCCAATCTTTAGCTCGCTCTAGGTATTTAATCACACATCTGTGAACATCAAGGCAATGGAATTCTCTTTCTTTGTCGTTCTTGGGATTATTACAGAACAAGGGTAGTACAATTTCCTGAGATCTATGGAAGTGGGAAACCACTTTTGGTAAAAAGACTAGATCTGGTTTAACAACTATTCTGTCAACTAAGATCTCAGGGAATGTAGGAGGAGGATTAACAATGAATTTCCCCTACACTACGAGCCAAAGTTATCACCACTAAAAAGACTGTTTTCAGAGATGTAAGCTATATTGGAATCTCACCAATAGGCTCAAATAACTCTGGCCGAGATCTGGAAACTGCCATCATGAATCTAATAACCCGGGGACCCTTGGCCAGTCTAACCTAAAAAAGAACACTCAGAGCAGAAATCTGAATTTTCAGAGTAGACAAGAACAACCCCCCATCCAGAAGGAAATCTAATATCTTAGAGTAATTTCTACTATTCTATCTGGGAAACTTTCCTGTTCACTCTTATTGTGAACTAGTCTATCTCTGGTTTGCCACACAAATCTATGAACTTATTGAATATCTTGTTGTTGAGGCACCACTACCCTGATTTAGGTTGTGCCTGCTTAAGAAATCTGCCACCGGATTGTTGCATCCTTTTAGATGTAGTGCTGACTGGGAATAATAGGATTACCGTAGACCTTTGGTTTGAGATTTATGGTGGTCTTGTAGCTTTGATTGGGTTTGGTCACCAAGAAGAGGTTTGCATAAAACCCCTAACCTCTCTGTTCTTGAGGGACAGGAGTAACTACCACTTCTTTTAGAAGGTGTTTTACCTCCAAAAAGATTGCTGATGTCTTCGCCACTGAATTCAGAGTAGACACTATGAATCTGGAAGCTGGAGGACACCTGAATTACAATCCAAGTCCTTTGTTAAAAACACCAAGGACCCACTGGCTACTTGAAATTTTTGTCCAGGCTGTTAGAATTTTGAAAGGCTGCCCCCCCCCTCCCCCCCACCTGATCCCTGAAGTCATTGGGTGGACTGCTTCTTATGTGCATCCTGGGATTTTGAGTTGAAGAACAATCCCTTTGACTTATTTTTTGAAAATCTCCAACTATGCCCTCTCTTGCTTTCCTTCTTGTTTTGTTCTTTGGTCCTAAGAAAAAAAACATTCAGATTTTGAAGAAGGCTGAGGGTACATCTTATCAGCCACTCTGGCTAACAGATCATCAAAGTTTGTACCAAAGAGATAGTCCCCTTCACTGGGTAGAACACCCAGTCTGTTCTTAGATGCTAGAGCAGCCAATCAGGCCTTTACCCAAATATCTCTGCAAGCTGATTTTGAGGATGTTGATGCTCTAGCAGAAAGCCTATCTGCATCCGCTGTAGCATCTGCAACAAACTGTGCGGCCTTTGTCATAGTGGGGATAGAAGAAATGATTTCCTCTCTAGGAACTTAATTTCTTAATTGGAATTCTAACGTATCCAACCAAAAAGAAAAGTCCTGGCAGTATAGGTGGCTACTATGCTAGGTATGAGTGATGCAGCAGGCGCTGTGCATAGGATTTTTTAATAACCCTGTGTCATCAAAAAGGAGGCAACTCTTTCTATACACTTTAGACAGAGATACATCCAGTTTTGGAGCACTGTCCCAAGAGGCAGTCTTACTCTCATCAAAAGGATATTTTCTTTTTATAGATTTTGGTACATAGACTTTCCTTTCTGGGTGTTTTCATTCTTTTTTACTGTTATCATGAATAGGAAAGACTCTGCACTTAGGAGTACCAAGTTCCACAAACATAATATCCTGAATGGATTTAGGTTCCCTAGTTTCTTCCATTTATGGCAGCTCGGTTAGCCTTCAGTAACTGATTTGTGTCCTCAGAGGGAAACAGTATTTAGTTTTATTCTCAGATGAGGAATCCTCATCTGAAGAATCTTTCTCCTCTAGTATAAGCCCCTCTTCCAAATCAGACTCATTTGTAGGAAGGGATGCAATGGAGCTCTGGACCTCAGACTTAATTATTTTTTGTCCACAAATGACAGAGATTCCTTGGAGACAATTTTTTGTATACATGATCGACAAATTTTCTTAGGGTAATCTGAGGGAAGTCGTCATCTGCATAAATTACAATCTCTCTCTTTTTCTCTAGGGTTAATTCTCTAGGACGCCTTGTTAGTGCCTGAAATACTCTACCAAAGACATAAGAAAAAGGAATATACATATGAATAACTGCAGATCCATTTACATGCCATGAAGTAGAAGCAATGCTTCCATCTTTGAACCATACCGCGGTGAGGATTGCAGGAGCCTCTGTAACTTCCATTCTGGCTTCCTCTGACATGATCATAAACAGAGAATGAATAGAAAACTTACACCCACTGAGACTTTCTGTAATTCTTCCCTTGCTACAGCCACAAAGGTATTGAACAGACCGACATTGTAGCCAGGTGCAGTAAATAAACCGTCCCCTCTTTCATTCTCTGCTCAAATAGTTCTTTCAGGGCCAAAAATAGAGCTTACTCACCCCCAATGATGTCTGGAGCTACCAGCTTCTGGTCATGTAGCCTTTAATCCTATCCTGAGGAAAGCCCCTTCCTCTCTCATAGCCCCTAGACAGAAGGTACACCCCACAACGTGAACGTGCACAATGTGTCCATACTGCATCATCCAGCATCCTGCCGCTGGAAATCACTTTGTGCCTCTCGTGTGCATATAGTTAAAGGCCGCACTTTCTGGACTGAACCCTGAGCCATAGTGATCTATGATGCTAGAAGTCCCAGCTTCCCTGTGTCTCTACTATTCCCATAGCGAAAACAAGATTACAGTATGGGACAGTAGAGCCAACAAGGAGGAGGGACTCCTAGCATCTTAGATCACTAGGATGCTGGGAGTTCAGGACAGGGTTCGGTCTGGGAATTACGGCTGACATCAGGTCTGTATCTCACCACCCATGTGAAGTTGGCCGAGCAACACTAATCCCCAATCCACAGGAACTCCGGTGAACATAAGCACGGGGGTCCATGAGTTACTGTAACAGGATTGGTAGTTCACATTCTCAGTGACCACTCCATTCATTTCTATGGACTGAAAGTCCAACTGTACTCGGTTAGTCCCACAGAAATGAACAGAGTGGTGGCCATGCACACACACCTTTGCTTCATTCAGACAAGGTGCTCAAGCACTTACTTTCTTGTGACTCCAGTGGTTCCCCCCCAAAAAACTCCACAACCTGTGGATATGTGATGTTAGAGGGAACACCCGTTTAAAGGGTCTGTCCAGCCAAAGCCATTTATAGAATCTCTCTAGGATACGCCAACATGTATTTATAGCGCCATGGTAAATGGTAACATAATATCCAGAACCCTTCTTTATATGTGACAGCATAGGTTACACTAGGTTCACACTAGCGCCAAGTGTCCATTGCTCTGGTCCATCGAACGCCCAGAAGAACAGGCAAACGAACCGTTAAAATCGCAGACACCGAACGGATTCCTATGGATCTCATTGGCTATAATAGGGTCCATTGAATGTCTGTTCTTTTTAACTTAAAGCGCAAGACGAAAAAGTTGCATGTGCTGGACTTTTTCGTACTGCGATTTTAGATGGAGACTCTGACAGATTTTTTTTTCCTCTGAAAAAAATATTTAGTGCAACCTAGCATTCCCAGAAAATCTTCTGATGTTTACATACATACAAGCATGCCTACAGGCAAATGTACGTCTGAAGGGTGCCGCTTGCCACAGGTTTTTCCAAGGTTACTTAAGGACCTTACAAACCCAACACAGCCCTTGCGCTGGGCAAAACTTTGCCGAGCATTCAGCGGAAGTCACAGCAGGTGTGAGAACTCTCCATAGAGCCGGGGCAGCTGCTGACAAAGACGCTGCCACATGCTCTGCACAACAGTCTATTGGTCGCTTGCCAGCAGTCTGCCTTCTTTGCCATGGCGCAGCCTTCAATAAACCTCTTAGCAGACAGGGATGCGTGTGCTCCTGCCAGGCCTGCAAGCAGTACCTAGGACGGTAACGACCAAACTGACGACGAGGAGAAGGAGATCACCTACCTGACTGCACCAACGTGACAGTGCTAACAACTAGCGCAGACCACCTGTAGGACACCCTCGGGAGAAAGAAGGAATCGGGAGCAAAAAGGAGAGACACAACTTTAGGGGCTCAAACCAACAATTCCTGCTCCACCAATCACTGCTCGCAAACAAGACACAGCCTTCCCCCTTAGCCAATAGGAAGCAGGGAGGTAAGCGCATCCCTGTTATGAAGGCCGTCATTGAGGGCAATGTGATCTGCAATACGATCACCTAAACTGGCCTCCGTCTGACTCCGCCCACCGCACTGTATAGTCCTGAAGACATGGCTTCTCAGGCGACAGTCAGACCTTTCAATGGTCATGTCCTTAGGCTGTGGCTAGACTGGTGCAGTCTGCAGGTATACAATGAACTGCGTCTAAATACAAATATAACAAAATGTAACTAGCTTGAAAACCAACCAAATTGTGACTGCTTGTTAGATGTACAGTGCTGCGGAATATGTTGGCGCTATATAAATAAAATGTATTAATAAAATGTATTAATATTATTAAAGATGTCTGCAGCTGTTACCTGTCTATAGGACAGTTTAAGGACATGGCTGGTTGTAGACAGTGTGGCCCTCAGCACTATTAAATGACTGGGGCCCCAAATTCAGAGAATCCCTAATGGTATGTTGGCTAACACAGTGCAAGACTAGGGGTTAGCAGTGTGGAAATGTTGGTATAGGTCCAAGATAGCAACTATCCTGGTCATGGTGGCTAACATGACACGGCAATGAGGGGGTCGCACCGAGGTGATGGTGGGGCAGGGGCGTAACAATCACCATTGTGGGCAGTGTGACTGCATCCATGTCGGAGAGAGAGATGTCCCGCAGCCAACTGGAGATGTACAGGGCCCCACAGCATCATGACAGTAGTTGGGAAAAGCCTTGTAAGGGCAATACATCACCATCAGCAGAAAACGCCACTCATCTCTGCTGCCTGTGTAGACATCAATGCACTAAACTTTGCTGGCAGCATAAATGAGTACCAATTCTGCTGCAGGTGATGTATGGTCTTTACATGGAAGACAACAGTTGGGTTATCAGGCTTCCCCAAGTGGATAATCTCAGGATAAGTCATCAATAAAAGATAAGTGGGGGATCAGCTGTTTGAAGGGATGGGGGCGCTTTTGTGAACGCCATAGCCCCTTCACTGTTTACATTCAGGGCTGCTTTAAACATAGGGCCCTATGGTAGCAGGGGCCCCCTTTGGACAGCAGGGCAGTCCTGCATTTGCTGTCCAGGGCAGTGGGTCCGGGCTGCCCCATCTCATTGACGTCCTCCAGATGCCAATGAGTTGAAGACAGTGATGAAGTAGGGAGCCGTCTGCTCCCTGCTTCACCAACCAGCCAGTGTCTGGGAGCAGGAGGCGTCATGTAATGACGTCACTTACATCGCGCCTGCGCAACGGTGACGCCTCCCCCTAGGGTCTTCTTTGTCACTCGTCCCAGGTATAGGAATGCCGAGTGGTATGTTACGGCCTAGATGAGTCTTATTGTGTGTCACGGTGCTCCTACCTGGATACAGCTAGACCCCAGGCTTTGGCTCTGATGCAATAACTAGGAGGAATAATTGAGAGATTGAGGAATAACTGGAGTCCAGACCTTGAGAAGAAGTTGAACAGCAGCTTTACTTGAATAAACGGTTTTCCAAACAAATCCAGGTTTTGTCTTGGCTCCAGCAGGCTTTAGCATATAACTGGTGAGCTGCACTTCTGTCTGTAGTCTGACTCTCAGTTGTGCCAGAGAATTTGACTCCTGGCAGCTCCAAGATGGAGTCTCAATCAGCACTCCAACTAGATCTTGACTTAGACTAACTGGTTCCCACCCTAGATGCAGAGGAAAGGAATCCTCTACTATGCTCTAGAGGGGGATTTTTAGTGAAATGGAAGGTTCCATTCTAAGATAACTCTACCAGTTTGCTGTCACCTGCTGTGAACCAGGCACACTACATGTAATACAGGTACATAACATTATAATAAATGCACATTGATAGAGGACCTGGAAAAAAAAAAATATATGCATAAGATGGCATAGGGTTAGCAGACAAAGATAGCAGGGTGTAGGAGTGGTAACACCATTCTGTGGAGCGGAGTGGAGTGGAGCGGAGCAGAGTGTTTTTATATACAGTGGGGACTGACACTGTGTGGGCAACCTGGAGGGGGACATTATGAGGGTCATTATACTGTGTGAGAGCCACTAAAGGGAGTTATGCTATGTGGGGGCATTATAATTTGTGCAAAATAGGTATTTCTAGGTGGTGGTGATGGGGGGCACTTATGAAACTTTTGCACAGGGCCCACCAATGTGTTAAAACGGCCCTGTTTACATTGCATGCAGTGTTTATAGTGGATGTGCTATAAAACACTTCTATAGGCTGTATAGACATTGCACTGTCGCTATAAAACATATGGTGTGTGATGTAAATAGTAAAGGGGTCACAGTGCTTTCAATATTGCAGCGGTTTCACTTATCTTTTATTGATGACCAGTCCTGTGGAACTGGAATATTCCTTTAAGGCTAAGGCCCCACATCGCAGAAAAGCTACTTTTTTGTTACAGATTTTCCACAGGTTTTTGAGGCAAAGTAAAGATTGGTTTAAAAGGAATGGGGTATATAAAGGAAGCATTTGTACTGTTTCCTAGTTACATGTCGGGAACTGTTCTGCGTATTCACTAAGATGGGGTAGGTGGCCCCATTCAGAGGTTGTACCGGGGCCTACCAGATTTTAGTTTCACCACTGTGGTGAAGGGTCCCCTGGGGGAATTCCCTGCTACTTATCTCCCATGTGGTGGGGTTTCAGGGTGCCCTTGGTGTTCGGTATGGATGAAGACAAAAGAGACAGGCTTGCAGTTGAAAAAAGCAATGTTTTACTTGGCAAGAATTACATAACCAATTACAAAACATTGAGGCACATTCACTTAGAACAGCAGGTTCGACATATGACACTTTACATATGCAGACACCAGTGACTATTGTTCTTCACCCCTTCCTCTATTTCCATTTTGTGCCAGTCTGGGGCGACCCCTGGAACTGTTAGTTGCTATAATAGCTCTGTGCAGGGACCTAATTTGAAGCACCTGGGTCCCAGTGCAAAATCTGTAATGGGGCCTCTACCTGCCTTGTGCCATGTAGAATAGTGGCATGCTTTATGTGGTAGAGGGACCTTTGGGGCCGCCTCAGGTTACAGGGCCTGGTAGCAACTGCTACCACTTCACCCTGTATAGCTATCCCCCTGGCTCTTTGTATTTGTACGCGATGCAGAAAACTCTTGTCACTGTGTACCAAGGCAAGATTACTATTGTATGTTCTTTTGCAATGGGTGCTTGTGTTTTTTTCTTAAAGATATACTTTAGAGTGTGGTTTTGTTATCAAATTTAAAAGGGTATTCCCTTGAACATGACTATAAATTCATAGACAATGAAAAGTGAAACATTTTTGAATATATAATAAATTAAACATTTTGCAGAGTTTTAAAGATTTTCTCTAATTTTAGTGATGACAGTCTGTTGTCTTGATCTGGTGCCAATGACTATGACCATGAATGCAGGAACTTTCTGTGGTCTGGTACTTGTCAGAATCCCAGCCATAATTTCCTTGTTGTATCCAGATTATCAAGGAGAGACACTACATGCACAAGAAGATAATTCAGCTACAATATGGAAATCATGGCTGGATTTTTGACCATAGAAAGTTCCTCCATTTATGGTTGTTTCCATTGGCAATCGATCAAGACAAGACTATCACCACTAAGATGATTAGAGAAAATCTTTAAAACTCTACACAAATTTTTAATTTTCATTTGCAAAAATGTTTATTTTTTTATTATCTTCAAATTTAAATATGGTTATATTTGTGGGAAAACCTTTAAGGTATAACTAATAAAGGTTATACTTAAAGGAGTTGTCCAGTCCTAAATTGATTTTCAATGGGGCCCCAACAACCTGACCTCACACAGATCACCTGTTCCAGAAGCCTCCGGGTTCCAGAAGCTAAATTGAAGCAAAAGAAGCAGTGCTGCATCTCTCTGGAAACACGGCTATGCAGTGCAGGGGAGCAGTGCTCCCCATCCACTGGCAGCTTCTGGCACTCTGAAGCTCCTGAAATAGTTGATCTGTTCATACAACATTGTTATGACCTATCCTGTGGACAGGTCAACAGCATGAAAAATCAGTTAGGCACCGGACAACCCCTTTAACCCCTTAACGACCAGTCCAACTGTTTTTTCAATCCGAGACTCAATTTTACATTTTTGTGCACATATCATTGTTTATTATTCATTATTTTTCTGAATGGAATGTAAAAAAAAACACGAAATTCGACTGTTTTTCTTTGTTTTTCTTTGTTTTGTTTTTCTTTTTTTCTTCCTGTACCAAAAATGTTACCTTTTATTCTTCAGGTTGGAACAAATGCAGTGATGAATATTTTTTTTTCGCTTCAGCACATAGTTTTATGAGGAAAAGGTCATTTTGGGTTACCAATTTCCAAGAGCCATTGCCTTTTTATTTTTATATCAAGCTATAGTTTTTTGGGGGGGGGGGGTTTGTGCACCAATTTTTATCCATTTTTTTGGAGGGGGAAACGGAAAGAAAATAGCAAATCTACCATCTTTATTTATTTATTTATTTTTTAGGATTATCATTAAAGGGGTTTACCAAAACCACAATATTGATGATCTACCTTGAGAATAGGTCATCAATATCAGATTGATAGGGGTCTGACAGACAGCACCCCACCAATGAGTTTTTTGAAGGAGGTGCGGCACAAGTGTTAGAGCCTCATCACTGATAATCAAGCCCAGTGCCGTACATTGTACAGTGACCGTGCTTGGTATTACAGCTAAATCCTACTCATTTGAATGGGACTGAGAGTAGCATGGCCATGGGACCTTTAGACATGTCACTGGCCTGAGAATAGGCAGTGGCAATTGCTTGAGCTCCATGACCACTTCAAACCGCTGAATAGTGGGAGCTTTGGTTGGACCCCGCTGATATGAGATTGATGACCTATCTTAAGGGAAGGAGCGACACTGGACGTTTGAAAAGCAGATTTTGCTGGAATAGTTTTCAGGTACCATGTCTCATTTGCAGAGTCCCTAGAGTATCAATACAAAGAAAACCCCCAAAAAGTGACACCATTTTGGAAACTACACCCCTCTCAGAATTTATCGAGGGCTATAGTGAGCATTTTGACCCAACAGCCTTTTCACAGATTTTATTAACATTGGGATGTGTAAATGAAAAATTACTAAAATGTCATTTTATCCCCAAAGTTTTCATTTTCACAATGGTTTAAAGGTTTAAAAGAGAAAAAGCTCCCCACAGTTTGTTAAACAATTTCTCCTGAACACAGCAATACCTCATATGTGGTCATAATCTGCTGTATGGGTACATGGTGGGGCTCGGAATGAAAAGAGTGCTATTTGACTTTTGGAGGACAGATTTTGCTGGAATAGTTTTCAGGTGCCATGTCGCATTTGCAGAGCCCTAAAGTATCAATACAATGGGAAACCCCAAAAAGTGACCCCATTTTAGAAACTACACCTCTCAAGGAATTTATCAAGGGGTATTATCATTTTGAGCTCAGGAGTGCTTCCCGAAAATAATGTACAAAGTGAAAATTGAAATTTATAAAGAAATATGCCATTTCGGTGCCCAATACTTTGCACCCAGATTGTGTCATCAGAGACATGCACTCCTAAAACTATTAAGTGGACTATCCCAGGTAGAAAGAAGTTGCATATGTGGGTGTAAACTGCTGCTTGGGCACACATCAGGGCTCAGAAGGGAAGGAGCAGTGTGCTTTTTAGCTTTTGAACTATGCATTTAGAGGGATTTTCTGGACGCCATGTTGTTTTTTCAGAGCCCTAGAGGTGCCAGTAAATTGGAATTCCCCAAGAAATGACGCCATTTTGTAGGGGCATTTTTAGAGTCTCTACAGATATGACATGGCGTCCAAAAACCAACAATCAAAATCTGCGCTCTAAAACACATATCGCTCCTTGACATCTGCGCCCTCTTGTGTGCCCAAACGGCAGTTTATAACCACATGTATGACACTGGTGTACCCAGGATAATGTACTTAATGCCATATGTGGGTATAAACTGCTGTTTGGGCACAGCCGGTCACAGAAGGGAAGGAGCGCTATTTTGGTTTTTGGACGTCATGCCACTTTTGCGGAGCCCTTGAGTTGGCAGTAAAGTGGAACCTGCAGACACATAACCCCACTTTGGATAGTACACCCCTCAAGGGATTTATCAAGTGGTCTAGTGAGCATTTTTAACCCTTGAGCGTTGCATTCATTTAGTTTCCAGAAATGAATGCGCAGCTGATAATGAAAAGTGAAAATTGCAATTTTTCCAGAGATACGCCATTTCAGTGCCCGATATGTTGTACCCAGCTTGTGTCAGCAGAGACACACACTCCAAAAACTGTTAAGTGGGGATCCTGGGCACAACAGCCTTTGGAGCATTCATCTCAATCCGGGCACAACATATTACGCACGGAAATGACGTATTCCTGGAAAAATTGTCATTTTCACCATCAGCTGTATATTCATTTCTGGAAAATTAATTAATGCAACACTTGGGGGTTACGCATGCTTACTGTATACCTGGATAAATTCCTTCAGGGGTGTAGTTTCCAAAATGGGGTCACATGTCAAGGGATTCCACTTTACTGGCTTTTCAGGGCTCTGCAAAAGTGTAATGGTGTCCAAAAAACAAACAGTCTAAATCTGTGCTCCAAAAACCAAAATAGCGTTCCTTCTGTGCCTGGTTGTGTGACCAAATATCAGTTTATACCTACATATGACATTAAGTACGTTATCCTGGGTACAACAGTGTCATACATGTGGGCATAAACTGCAGTTTGGGCACACAGCAGGGCACAGATGTGAAGGAGTACTATGTGGCTTTTGAAGTATATATTTAGATGTTTGGTATCTGGACCCCATGTCATGTTTGCAGAGGCCCTAAAGTACCAGTAAAGTGGAATCCCCCAAAGGAGTGACCCCATTTTGAAAAATGCACCCCTCAAAGAATTTATCAAGAGGTGTAGTGAGCATTAGTATCCCAGACGTGAATGCACAGCAGATGGTGAAGAGTGAAAATGTAAGCTGTGCGGAGTACATTGGGTACACCAAATTCCCTACTATATCCCCATTAGCTCCTATGATTGGGGGTTCACTCTGGGGGTCACTTCTGGTTTATTTTCCCTCGTAAGCTCTAAATTTGGAGTGTACCCTGATATATGCTCGTACAGCTTATACATTCCCTTCCTGCCGCACCAGTTATGTTCTAATGATTTGGTGATTTTGGGGGTTTTTGTCTTCACATTGTACAAACTCTATTTTCTTTATTTGTCTGGTGATGTAGCCATATGAGGGTTTGTTGTTTGCGGTATGAGATGCATTTTTGGGTGCCTATAACTTATAGAATAAATTTTATTAACTTTTTCTTGGTGGATTAAAAAAAACAAAACAATTCTGGTATTTCTTTTTACCTTTTCATTTTTTTTTCTGCGCAGCGTACAGCATAAGTAACATGTTACTTTTATTCTGCTGATTGGTCCGATTACGGCGATGCCTCATTTATATATTTTTTTTTTTATACTTTACTAACTTTGCAGAACAAAAACCCATTTGGGGAAAGAAAACAATTATTTTTGCATCATCAATTTGTAGCAATTTTTTTCTTTTCAGTTCATAGAGTTGGTTGAAGGCTTATTTTTTTGCGGGACTATCTGTCCTTTTTATTGGTACTGTTTTGGGGTATATATGACTTATAGATAATTTTTTATAGAATTTTTTTTAAGGCGAGATGGCAAAAATTCATTATTTCCTTGCTTTATTAATTTATTTATATATTTTTTTTCATACAGTTCACTTTTTTCCAACTTTTTTTTTAACTTTTATATGTCCCACTAGGGGACCTGAACCAGCGATACAATGATCATTGGTTCAGCACTATAGACTGCAATACAAGTGTATTGCAGTCTATAGAGGAAGTCAGCGCTATGCAGATGCATAGGCTCACTTCCCGGCAGGATGAACCAGGTAGTGGGGCTCCAGTCAGCCTGGGGTCACTGGCTAGACCCCAAGGTTGCAGATAATACATATCAGCACCCCCTATCTGGCCGGGGGGGGGGGGACATTTGGCTTGGTGGAACCCCTTGGATGCCGCGGTCATGTTTGACCACGGTATCCAAGGGGTTAAAACCCCCTATTGAAGCTCAGTTACAGCTAACACCTGCTGTCGATGCCACCCGTGGCATCCACTTTCACTTTCAAACACTTAAGATACCGCGGTTGCTATTGACCGCAGTATCTTAAGGCTTAAACAGCGGGGATCGGTGTTATCACCGTCCCCGTTGTTGCAGTGGGAGCCTAGCTGTCAGAAACAGCTGGGCTCCCTCGGTGAACGCACGGGCTCTGACGTACATGTACGTGAAATATCATTAAGGGGTTAATTTTATAGTCCTGGAAAACGGCTTAAACTTTCAACCCCGATGGGAAACTGTATTAACTACCAAAGCCATTCTAGATCTCAGGGACATTATGATTAAGCTTCAAAAGAAGACCTTTCATGTGCCCTGATACCAGCAGTTTTATATAATGCTAGAAAGCTGACAGTGTGCTAAAGTCAGCTTTGACAGTACACACCTGAGTGCCATTAGCTTCAGCACTGATATTCCTTCACCATCAGGAGGCTGAGTCTTACTGCTCTTTTCATTGCTGGGTGATAATGAACACCCCCTCTGACAGTACAAGGCTATGGAAGAGTACTAGCGGGGGTAGGGGGGCATTCCTTACTGCCCAGAGATGACTCTAGGCCTGTGATGGCGAACCTATGGCACGTATGCCAGAGAGGGCACGCAGAGCCCTCTCAGTTGGCACGTGCGCCGTCGCCCTGATCACTCACTAACGTGGAATCCGGTACAGGATTCCCCGTTAGTGAACGATCGCTTCTTTCAGCTTGTGATGATTCCACTTAAATATGGCTATAACTCAAAGATGTATTTTGATCTCTAGGTATCGTATCTCCTTACTTCCATTTATTCATAATGTGCGCAGCTATAATCCTAGATGTATGTTGTCAGTAGGGCAACCTTGTAACAATAGGGCTTTGTATCCATCCCAGAATAGCTCTATTGAATTCTTACATAGCCCTGGGGGATCAAATAAACATGCATTGTTCAGTCTGGGCTGGTAGATCAGACATGGTTGATAACATTGTATCATTTCACTTAATCCTATCTCCTTACAAAGAATCTGGACTTGAGTGCGTTAATCAATCAGACTTGCCGTCGCCGGTGACCTCATTCTGGGTGGTGTAATCAAGTGTATAAAAGATGAGGTAAGAGGTCAGTGGGAGGAGATTGTACTGAGACTACCACTGGGAGATTACTATGAAGATGCTACTATGAGGAGAGGCTGCTGTGATGAGTTGCTGAGATGCTGGAGTTAATGCCGCTGCCTCCACTGGTGATCTCCACATGCTATGTGTGAGTGTTGGATTATAGAGCTACATCCAGGATATGTGTGGTAAAGTAATTATTTCACTTTTATTCCCTTTTATTTTATTGTACTGTATCTTGTAACTAGTAACTGTTAATGCTTGTATATATCTACATATCTGTTCTGAACTGCATGTGTTAGATGTTAATACCGACCCATTTAGGGGTTAATAAATATATAAAATTTAGAAAGCTTGTCTTGTATTTATCTTGTGGACCCAACACTCACTGGCGGTGAGTGTGGTTTTTATGAAAGAAGTCTCAGGTGTGAGCCAAAGCGGTGTTGGTGCACTGAGGATCTTTCACACAGCTGTATGAAATGTACATACAGCTGAAAGCTGTCAGTGTAAATCGGTAAAGGCTAAATACTGTACTCTGGAAGGACCTTCTGACGTCATATGGTCACATGACAGGGTAGGCGTGTCTTTACTTGTAAGAAGGTCCTTCTACATGAAGAAAAGTTGTATCGTGAGCAGTGGAGGAACATGGAGAGATGTGGGGTGCAGGGTGTAGTGTGGTGGGGAGAGATTCAGGGTGTACTGTGGGGGGGAGAGATGTGGGGTACAGTGTGTATTGTGGGGGATGTGAGGTGTGGGGTGTACTGTGGGGGGGATGTGAGGTACAGGGTGTACTGTGGGGGGGAGAGATGTGGGGTACAGGGTGTACTGTGGGGGGGGATGTGAGGTGCAGGGTATACTGTGGGGGGATGTGAGGTGCAGGGTGTACTGTGGGGTGCAGGGTGTACTGTGGGGGGATGTGAGGTACAGGGTGTACTGTGGGGGGGGAGAGATGCGAGGTGCAGGGTATAGTGTGGGGGGGGAAATATGCGAGATGCAGGGTGTAGTGTGGGGGGAAGAGGTGCGAGGTGCAGGGTTTAGTGTGGGGAGGAGAGGTGCAGGGTGTAGTGTGTGGGGGGAGAGATGCGAGATGCAGGGTGTAGTGTGGGGGGAGAGATGCGACGTGCAGGGTGTAGTGTGGGGGGGAGACATGCGAGGTGCAGGGTGTAGTGTGGGGGGGAGAGATGTTGGCTACAGGGTGTAGTGTGGGGGGGAGAGATGCGAGGTGCAGGGTGCGTGCAAGAGGGGGGAATGGGGTTGCAGGCTGTGGTGAGCAAGAGGGGGGAGGCAGGTTAATTTAAGGTGAAATTGCCATATTGGCACTTTGCGATAATTTAGTGGGCTTTGGGTTGCAGTTTGGGCATTCGGTCTCTAAAAGGTTCGCCATCACTGCTCTAGGCTGTAAGGCCTGCCCTTCTGACAGTGGAGAGAGATCTGTGCCGAAACTAATGGCACCAATATCTCTGAATTCAGCACATTGTCAGCTTTCTAGCAGTATATAATACCGCCGGTGCCAGAAGACGTGAAAGGTCCTCTTTAAGCCACTCTAGAAATATCTACCGTTAGATCATTAGCATTCAGTAGCTATCTCAGACCACTAGTATTCAGTGTATAATTTATGGTATTTAAGACACATTTAGCTGCTTGGAAACTCAAGTTATTAACCCAAAAGCTTATTAATTTCAGATATTGTCATCAGAGAATACAGGTGGCATAGTCAAATTAAAAATGTTCAGTTTGCTGAATGTTTTCCATGCTTGGCCATACTTCTCCATTCTTGAAGTGTCCCAGACCTCAGAAGAAGCGTCCAGAAATTCTATGGACAGCCTTGGGTGAGGCACCACCAATCCTAAGATTTTTACTTTTGCACACAGTATAATGCTCCATAGTGGCCCCTGCACACTGTATTATGCCCCATAGTGGCCCCTTCACATAATATTATGCCCCATTGTGGACCACCCATGAACAATTTTTATACTCTGTGGTCTTTTCAGACCCCAGTATATAATGTTCGGAGACCCAGGGGAGGATACAAACATAAAAAACTATTTTACTTGCCTTTCCCTGGCTTCAGCACACTCCGCTACTTTCGGCCCTGTTCAGAGTTGGACCAGAGGTCACGGGAACCAGTCCAGCATCGCGACACATAATGACGTCACCAAACAGGCCCGAAGCCTGCTGGAGCACAGGAGAGATAAGTAACATTGTTTATGTTCCCTCACCTCCCCTGGGATTCCGATCATTATACTCTGGGGTCACACCAGCAGGTAACAGCCTATTAAAAAAAAAAAAAAAAATCATCATAGGCCTGCCAGGCCCCCTAATGTCCTGGGCCTTGTGGCAGCCGCTCCCACTGCTACCCTGATATTTATGCCACTGTGTTTCAGTAGAACCACAGAGATCCAAGTATTCTGGCCATGATAGAGTTGAAAATTCAGTTGCATTACAGCCAGCTGTATTATGGCCAGCCTTAGGGCTCATGCACACAGGTGTATTATGATTCTGAACAACCGCTGTGCAGTCAGAGCTCTGTGTTTTGTTGAACATTCTCTGGGCACATGGCTCTGCTGTGTGCATGAGGTCTAAGTCTTACTGTTTGTCTTTTTTCTTAGCAGCACATTTCTAGCACTGCTTTTCTAAATGGGAAAACTTAATTCCCTTACTGTAGACAAAGACACACTTTGTCTTGTTTTACTCACATCAGGAATCTACTGTCATCTTTTTAATGTACAGATTGCAAGAGTTTGGTCTTACAGTTCTCACCAGTTACTTATTCCTTTTAGTATGGTTTGAATTGTTTGTTTTAAACATCCTGTTTTACAGTGTCCTTAAAATGCTGTGGGCAGCACAAATACAATCTAGTATTGTACAAGAATTTCATCTCTTAAAAATCCCTACTGTGCGTACATTTTCTGTACCAGAATTCCCATCACGACACCAGTTGTCCTCCTGAAAGGAGCTTGATGTTCAGCCTGATCCTATATCTCTCCAGAATGTAATCATCAAATTGTGTTTGATTCCTTTATTGGAAGGGTGTTTCATATCAGATGTTCAACATTTTGCTTTAATAGAAGTTTTTTGGTCTTTCATTTTAAGTAGATTATACCTTAATGGTCATTCATTCTTTCATTTATCTACATTCATGTCATAACTGCATGAGCTGTATTTCTTTTCGCTCTTTTATAAATATGGAAGGATACATAATATTCTTTGTTTGTTACACTCTGCCCTATGTCCGGGCTAGTAGTAACATTTGGAAGCAACAATACCCATACCTATTACATAGCAAAACACACGTTTTCAACAACACAACACATTTTGTAAAGTATGTTTTTTTTTTCAAAATAAAATAAGAAAAACGGAAAAATTAAAATATCCCCTCTGCAATAGTGTCTTAATAATTGAGTTTTAACATCATATTTGCTCTATAGAATATCACAGCATGTAATTTCTTTTATGTGGATTCAAAGCAGTTTGTGTGGACAGTTACATAGGACTACTACATGCAATGTTGGATATTCCATGTAATCTTAATATTTCTAGCCAAAAGCCTGTAAGATGGGAAGCACAGCAGGCAAAGAAACAAGAATTAATCTGATTTTCTTTTTATATAAAGCATTATGCAAAAATGGAAAAAAAATGGAGAATCTTTTTCATTACTTGATTTAGGGCCCATACCACAACAGGGCTATACCACTGTGAACCGAGAACAAGGCAGGTGGTTTGGACTCCGCAACCAGAAATGAACGCACACGCGGTAGTTCAAGAAAAAAATATATATTTACTATAAGTTAATAAAGGCTAGTTAAAGGTAAAATGACAGGGCTAAAGACAAGCAAAATATACAATATAGCATGAACAATTTCAAGGCAAATTCTGCAATGGTTTCTACTTTTACTCTGTCCACTTCTGCAGTATGGACACTGAATGAACAATATACTCAAAACTATCCCTAACTGACCCTGACTTCACATTTGGGTGCACCCCCTTTTCCCCAGTGGTCCAGGTGGACCGCTTACAGTCCGTAGAAGCGCGCGGTGGGGCCCAAAGTCGGTCCTTTCTTTTATAGTGAAGCGTCCTCTCCTCACGGTTATCAGGATCTTGGGAGAAATGAAGTCCTCTTTAACAGACAGGGAAACCAACTGAATGCAATGTAATCCAACAGCAGATTCCACTCAGCACACTGACAGTCCTGCCGAATCCATACACTGAGCTGGGATGTAAGCCGGGATTTAGCAGGTGCCGTCCAGTACATCAACAGCACTGCGAGTCTCTATCTGTGGTATCCATATACACAGTCACAATGTCAGTCTCACTGATCAGCCACTGAGCACAGTTCCTTTCACGTGGACTCACTAGTCCTGTTGTCTCTTTACACTCTGTTTGTCTCTGGACCAAGATACAGCTTAGCTGTACAGAAAAATCTCCACACCAGTTCAATACAACACTTGCCAAGATGGCTGCTGCTCTCTGTCTCGTCACTTCCTGCTTCTCTGCTCACACTCTGTCTGCAGAACAGGCAGGCTGACATAAAAGGGGGGGGGTCTCACTCCAGCATCATGTCACAATTACAATGGCTGCTGTCTTAAAGGAACAGAATCACAGAAATACATTCAACATTAACAGTTTATACAGACAAATGAAGCTTAAGACAACATTGGCTGTCTCTTACATATTCCCCCCCACTTTAAGATTGGCAGTCCCTGCCTATGACTGTATATCCAGAGGGTTGTACTTTTATGCACAGGGTGGTAGTATACCGATGTATGGCAGGCCAAACAAACTCATCCTGCGCATACCGAACAGGGGGAATACCAGCATTTGGCCTAGTGGTCCGTCTGAGGACCGGTGGTATATTATGGGGTGCTGCAGTTATGGGCTGAGAAGGACCAGCGGATTCCGCACCAGAGGGGGCACAGGCCGGAGATACAGTAGTCACAGGTGGAACATCCCCAGGAGCAGGGATCGGCCAACAATCATCCTCCTCGTCGGAGGCCCATTCCGCACCTCCATTCTCTGACTGTGGGAGCTCATTCACATTGGCAGGCCCATCGTGATTTGTCCCTTCAGAATGACACAGGCGCAACATATTTCGGTGAAGTACTCGAACACAATCAGTTCCTTCTTTCTGGACCTGGTACACTGGCCCATTCGCATACTTGCGGCCAACAACACGATACGGCAAAGCCTCCCATCTGCTTTCCAATTTCCCTTGGGGTTTCTTGACACGAACTAGCACCAGGTCGCCTGGTTGCAATGGTGCTTCTTGCACTGGGGTCTTATCAGGATGGGGATGTTCTTGCAGGCGCTGCCGCACCAATCGATGGATCGTCTCAAGTCTCTGCCGATGCGCCCGCACCCAAGAGGTTGGATCCCTCGGAGGGAACCCATCCACATCATTCAACTGTAATTCTCCTATACTTCGCCCAGACCGCCCAAAGAGAAGTGTATAAGGAGAGTACCCCGTTGTAGAATGGACCTGATTGTTATAGGCCCACACCATTTCAGACAAGAACTGAGGCCACTGTAACTTCTTGTCTTCCTCCAGAGTCCGCAGCATCTGTAGCAGAGTTCTGTTGAATCTTTCACAGGCCCCATTTCCCTGAGGGTGGTATGGAGTCGTGTGCGACTTATTTATCCCGTAGATACGTTGAACTTCTTTCATTACATGTCCCTCAAAGCAGGCGCCCTGGTCGGAGTGGATGCGTTGGGGGCACCCATATACTCGAATGAAATCTTGGCACAGAGCACGAGCTGCTGACTCAGCTGTCTGGTCCTTGGTGGCGGTTACCACCGCAAATTTGGTGAAGTGATCCACCATTACGAGGCAATACTGGTGTCCGCTATTGGATGGGCCCACCATTAGATAGTCTATCATGACGATTTCTAAAGGTTCCTGGGTCACGATGGTTTGCAGGGGAGCTCTCTGTTCTATTGCCTTATGGATCTCACAAGTTCGACAGCTGCGGCATACTTCTTCGAACATTTGACGAAGACCAGGGCAGTAAATCAGTCGCTGTAACCAACGAAAGGTCTTCTCATGACCAAAATGTCCATTCTTATTATGATCCTCAACTGCCAAGGAGCGAGCCAGTTCACTAGGCACCACAATTTGGTATCGAATGTCGATCTCAGAAGGTAAATAGATCTTTCGGCATAGCACTCCATTTTTCATCTCCAACTTTTCCCACTGACTCAAAACAGATAATATCTCACGTGTCAGTCGTTCTCTTTCCTCTCTACAGGGCTTCTGGCCTTTCTCAACACACTTGATCATCTGCGCCAGCCCCTCATGGGTCTGTTGTATCTGTGCCCATTCCTGTCGTGAGGGACCAAAGAAAGGAGCCATTTCAGTCCCCTCCATCTCAAACTGATTAGTGGCGGTCAAGGCCTGTGAAAATCTGCTGAAATCGGGCACCTCCACATGCTCCAACTCATGATCCACGTCTTCTGTGGGGGTCTGGGCAGTTACCCTAGAAAGTCCGTCAGCATTCTGGTTCTCTGTCTTGGACCGATACTTAATGCGGTAATTGAATGTAGACATTCGGGCTATCCACCTCTGCTCTAACGCCCCGAGCTTGGCATTTTCCAGGTGAGCTAGTGGGTTGTTGTCAGTCAGTACTAAAACTTCAGCACCGGTCAAATATTCAGAGAATTTCTCGGTCATGGCCCATACCAGTGCCAACAGCTCCAATTTAAATGAACTATAATTCTCGGGGTTTCTTTCAGAATCTCTCAAAGACCGGCTGCCGTACGCTATGACCCTCTCCTGGCCATCCTGAAGCTGGGAAAGCACTGCTCCAAGACCATACAGGCTTGCATCTGTATATAGCTGGAACGGCAAGTGGTAATCAGCATATGCCAAGATTGGGGCTGTTGTCAGTGCATCCTTCAATGCCTGGAAGGCTTGTTCCTGTTCAGGTCCCCACTTCACGGACCGGTTCTTTGGACCACCGGATGTGCCTCGTAGGAGAGCATTAAGTGGTGCTGCAACCTTGGCGAAATCCTTAATAAACCGTCGATAGTAACCGGCTACTCCAAGGAACGCCCTCACTTCTCGCAGGGTAGTCGGTATCGGCCAATCTTGAACAGCCGCTATCTTGTCTCTTGATGGTCTCACCCCTTCTCCTGATACGCGGTGACCCAAGTAATCAATTTCAGATTGGAACAACCGACATTTACTGGGTTTCAATTTGAGCCCATGTTCCCGCAGTCTTCGAAATACTTGCCCCAACTGGTGGAGATGGTCTTCAAAGGTCGCAGAATACACTATAATGTCATCCAAGTAGATGAGAGTGAACTCAAAGTTGAAGTCACCGAGACATTTCTCCATCAACCGCTGAAACGTTCCGGGTGCATTTGTCAACCCGAAGGGCATCCGGTTAAATTCGTATAGTCCCATGGGCAAGATGAATGCCGTCTTCTCCTTGTCTTTTGTGGCCATCGGCACCTGCCAATACCCACTAGCCAGATCTAGTGAGGAGAAGTACCGGGCTCTCCCTAGCGCTGAGAGGGACTCCTCAATCCGTGGCAAGGGGTAGGAATCTCGTACGGTGCAAGCGTTTAACTTCCGATAGTCTACGCAAAATCGGATGGACCCATCTTTTTTTCTTACTAACACCACAGGAGCCGCCCAGGGACTCTGGCTTTCTTGGATGATCCCACCCTGTAGCATCTTAGCTAACAGTTCTTTCACTTCCTGATACAACTGTGGAGGAATTTGTCGGTAGCGCTCTCTAATTGGAGGGGTGTCTCCTGTGGGAATCTCATGGTAGATCCCTGTGGTACATCCAAAATCTTCAGCATACCGTGCAAAGGTGGCTTGGTTCTCCCACAACAGCTCATCTACCTTCTGCACCCATTCCAGAGAACATGAACTTACATCCATCTTCATCTGTTCTCGAATTGCACAGCCATTCCATTCAGAGGTGGGTTCCTCATCTTCTCCCATGGACACAGTTACGGTCCACTCATCCCTTTCAGTCGGCTTCAGCTGCATTGGAGTTACTTTCCTTACTTCCTCCGGAGTCACATAGATGTTAGCCAGCTGCCTCCCTGGGGTCAGGTCCACACTCTGGTCCTGAGTGTTTACACATCGAAGTGGTACTCTTCCATTGCGAACTATTGCCAAGGAACGGGCCACTAGCGGATCAACACCTCCTTCGGCTGCCTGCAGTGGTTCTACCAACACAGCTATGCCCTCTAGTTTCCGACAGGTGCCTACGGGCATGGACACTATTGTCTCCCGACTGGGTGGCAGTGTAACTTTTGTATGCAAAGGAACTGAAATTCGAGCCAGAGGACGCTGTGCATCTGAACTTTTCTGTAAGCCACATGTCCGGATCAGCCGCTGGAAAGCTGTTTGAGTAGGCCGATGGGTGGTGGTTTCTTTCCAATAACCGTGACCTTTCTTTTCAAAGAGGATCTGATCTAATTCTTTTAACACATTCATCCCCAAAATGACAGGGACCTTTACTTCATGTGACTCCTGTACCACCACAATGCCTTTCCTACCTAGATCTTGGCCACATACCCGGACATTCATCCAGGCCACTCCCACGACCGGAACTGGTAACTGGTTAGCTGCGACCACTCGTACGAATGTATGGGGATCATATTTCACATGTTGCCGGAAGTACCGTTCATAACAGTCTCTACTCAAGGTCGTTACTTGGGAACCCGTGTCAATCATCCCGGTAACCGGAATACCCTCCATTTCCACCTGTATGACAGGACTTGCAGCGATCAGGTCATCATCAGGGCATTCTCCCCACATAGTCTCCTTGTCAGTCTCCCCTACTACACGCCCTTCAGCAGCAGGGGACTTCAGTTTAACGGCGGTCTCTCATAAGTTTGTCGCTGCTCTGGACATCTAGCAGCAACGTGGCCCATCCGTCCACACTCCCAGCAGCGTATCCCCCGTCGTTCTGGCCATCTGTTTGGGCCCCTTCGGTAAGCCCCTATGATTTCTCCTGAGCACTGCACTAAATGATTTGGACCCCTTCGGTAGGTCCTATCCTCACCCCTCCAGCGGGGTGGTGGGTGATTCTGACTTGCTGGGTGTGGATGGCTCACCCTTTCATCTCCAGTCTTCTGGAAGTCTGCAATTTTCATAGACTGCTCATCACAACGAGTGTGCAAGTGTTCCATTTGTTCTTGCAGTTTCTGCATTACTGTGAGAATTTCTTTAACCGTCCCTTTTTCTACTGTCTCTGAGCCAGAACTAGCCCCCTGTGACAAAGTAACTCCAACTGCGGTCTGCGGCCTCGGGACCATACTATTGGCACGGGAGATGGCCTCTACCTGTACATCATGGAATTTAGCATCAGTCTCTCGTCGTATAAAATCCTGCATAGTCACAGTTAAACTGCCGTCACGTATCCCCAGGACAAACTGGTCACGGAGAGTCCGATCAGGGTTACAGAAGGCTGGCGAGCCCCCTCTTTCCTTCCTTTGAATATCTCGGAGCAGTTCTTGTAGGGCATTTGCATATTGGGGAAGGCTTTCATTCTCCTGTTGTACCCTCTGGAAGAACCGAGCCTGCAGAGACCCCAGCAATGCAGTTTCTCCATAGATGGTTTCTAGAATCTGGACTACTTGCTCAAATGTCTGCCTTTGTTCAAATGGCCTCAGTATCACCGTGGTCTTAGCATCCCCTTGTAATGTCAATATTGCTAGCTCTACTAGTACTTCTGGTGCGGTCTGGTACATTCGCTGTATCATTCGTATCTGTTCCACCCACATACTCACTGACATATTATTGCCATCAAATTTAGCTAACTGACTCATTATAGCCCCTGCTGGCATTCTTCCTCCAGCACCATTCTCCCGAACGGGTGCGTCACCGTCCATTCTGGTAAGCGGATCCTGCCGACTACGCCAATTTGTGAACCGAGAACAAGGCAGGTGGTTTGGACTCCGCAACCAGAAATGAACGCACACGCGGTAGTTCAAGAAAAAAAATATATATTTACTATAAGTTAATAAAGGCTAGTTAAAGGTAAAATGACAGGGCTAAAGACAAGCAAAATATACAATATAGCATGAACAATTTCAAGGCAAATTCTGCAATGGTTTCTACTTTTACTCTGTCCACTTCTGCAGTATGGACACTGAATGAACAATATACTCAAAACTATCCCTAACTGACCCTGACTTCACATTTGGGTGCACCCCCTTTTCCCCAGTGGTCCAGGTGGACCGCTTACAGTCCGTAGAAGCGCGCGGTGGGGCCCAAAGTCGGTCCTTTCTTTTATAGTGAAGCGTCCTCTCCTCACGGTTATCAGGATCTTGGGAGAAATGAAGTCCTCTTTAACAGACAGGGAAACCAACTGAATGCAATGTAATCCAACAGCAGATTCCACTCAGCACACTGACAGTCCTGCCGAATCCATACACTGAGCTGGGATGTAAGCCGGGATTTAGCAGGTGCCGTCCAGTACATCAACAGCACTGCGAGTCTCTATCTGTGGTATCCATATACACAGTCACAATGTCAGTCTCACTGATCAGCCACTGAGCACAGTTCCTTTCACGTGGACTCACTAGTCCTGTTGTCTCTTTACACTCTGTTTGTCTCTGGACCAAGATACAGCTTAGCTGTACAGAAAAATCTCCACACCAGTTCAATACAACACTTGCCAAGATGGCTGCTGCTCTCTGTCTCGTCACTTCCTGCTTCTCTGCTCACACTCTGTCTGCAGAACAGGCAGGCTGACATAAAAGGGGGGGGGTCTCACTCCAGCATCATGTCACAATTACAATGGCTGCTGTCTTAAAGGAACAGAATCACAGAAATACATTCAACATTAACAGTTTATACAGACAAATGAAGCTTAAGACAACATTGGCTGTCTCTTACACCACAACTCTGCTATATGGAGGCAGAGATCCCATAATAAAGAACCATTTTTGTACATCAGACCTAACTCTCCATAAGAAAAATAGAACTACATGTTGTTCGCAGTTAATGGATTCATTGCTTTTAGGCTTTCTGTATATTAGATCAGTGGTTATCAATCTTTTCAAGCGAAGTACTCCCTAGTGAGAAAAGGTTACCCCCCAAAGTAGCAATCACTTATAAATGATAATGAAATAAGGCTTCGTTTGGAGCCTTTGTTAAAAATTATGTAATGTCCCTAACTGTGCCCCCAGACGTAGTACAACAGCCCCCTCAGTGCCCCATACTTAGTAGAATGTCTAGGTTAGTGCTCTCATGCTCAGTATAATGGCCTGTCAGTGCCTCCAAATGTAGTATAATGGCCCTCACACTTCAGTGCCCCACATTTAATATAATGGTCCCCATATGTAAAATAATGGCCTCTACATGTAAAATGGCCCCCACATTCAGTGATGTTTAAGGAGCTACATTCATTACTTATCACCGGGGTGGATTAAGAGTACCTTGGGCCTCAAGCTGTTAGGAAAGTGCACCTCCCTCCCATTCATGCCATGCTAGATCCCTGTGACAGAATAATGTCCCACAGTGGCATCCAAGCAGTATAAAGTCCCATAGCAACCCTCCACATAGCATAATGTATCATAGTGACACCTCCACGCAGTATAATGTCCCATAGTGGCCCCCAAACAGTATAATGTCCCATAGTAGCCCTTCCACACTGTATAAAATTTCATAGTGGACCCCACACAGTATAATTTTCCATAGAGGACCTACACACAGTATAAAATCCCATATTTTCCCTTCATAAAGTATAATGTCCCATAGTGGCCCCCTACGTTAATAAAATTAAAAAATCCCACATACATAGGGATTTTCTATAAAGTTTGGCCAAACCTGAAAGTTTGGGGTGACTGAACAAACTGCGGCATTGGGGACAGGTGAGTGTGGTTTTTTTTTTTGTTTTGTTTTGGTTTTTTTTCCACCTTCCTCAGCCTCCCGCTGCAATACTAAAATATTGTGGACAACCCATTTAATGCCCTAAGTGGCAATAACAGACAGAATGGCAGTAATAGCTTCCAGACAGTACGGCATATCAGCAACCCAAATTGTAGTAGAAAGAATCCGTATACACAATACTGCAAACATTAATTGTAATACTCAGTGCTCCAGACAGTAACAGTGCCATACTTCATATGTCAGACATTAATAGTGATAGTTTTAGTGCCATACCACAGGGAGCAATAGTGGACCATACTGATCACTAGGTACCATTTAGTGATCCTGAAAGTAATGGTACCCCAAACAGTAAGTACACTGTTTAAGATTTTTAGCAATTTTTTGAAACTTTCAGCAAAATCCATAGCAAAGCTTGCTAGTTTTACATTTGGGCTTGCTTCAGATTTGCAACATAAATTTACATGCTGCAGATTTATCAAATACAAGGTCAATTTCTGCACGGATTCCACATAATTATTTCTTCATCATTTTGATGACATTTTGTAAAATCTAATCTACTTTGCTGCTTCCTAAAATTCTATGACTCAAAATCCACAGCAAATCTATCCTGTGTGGGTATACCTTAATTGTATCCTATATATTCCCCCAGACTAGTTAAAGTAGATCTGCATTTGTTCTGGGAAACTAAACCCAACAGATTTGTCTTTCAAAAACTATGTGATACCTCAGGTATTTGCATTATTTTTCTCTGTTGTGGCCAAATAATGTAAATGTACTTTCTTTTTGCTAGTATAAGAAGCATGCTTTATGGTAAGTATGAGGAGTTCCCCAGATACTTTTTTTTTATAGAGATATTGTGCTGGTGTCAGGGTAGATGCACATAAAATGGTGCAAAACGGACGTGAAAAACTTCCATTTTTTTATGACCATCTTGCACCCGAGGGCCCCCTTGTATGGAGGGATCCGTGAAAACGGACAAAAATAGGACATGACCTATATTTTGACAGTCCGTAGTAATGGATCATCCAAATAACGGTCATGTGAATAGCCCCCATTCACTGACAGCGAAATTAATGCTGCCGGTGTCATGTCCATTAACCCCTTCACCTAAAATCACCTACATGTACGTGATTAGGTGTGAGGGGCCGTATGGAGAGGACTGTTAAGACTTTACTGATCGTCGCCCTCCAGAACGTCATCAAAGGGCGCGATTGGTTGCCATGACCGCTGCGAGCCTATTGAAGGCTCCCAGGCTTGTCATTACCATAGTTTTAGTAATAGAAGTCTGTAGATTTACTATACAATGTAATACATTAGTATTAGTGTATAATATGAGCGATCAGACCCTCTAATGTTCAAGGTCCCTAGGGGTCTGAAAGTAAAAGAAAAAGAACAAAAGATTTTAAAAATATAAAAAAAAACACAAAATACAAACATTCAAATCACCCCCCTTCCCCTAGATCATATATAAAAATAAATAAACAATAATAAACTTAAATACTTTAGGTATCCCCGCACTCAAAAATGCCTGAACTATTAAAATATAAAAATATTTATCCCATATGGAGAAAAAAATAGCAGGGAAAAAAATTGCCAGATGGTGATTTTTATTTTTTTATTTTTATTTTTTTCAACAATTTGCCTCCTAAAATATTGAATAAAAAGTGATCAAACCATCAGACCTCCATCAAAATGGTATCAATAAAAACATCTTATCCTGCATAAAAAGACTCCTTACCCAGATCCATACATGTAAATATGAATATGTTACAGGTGTCACAATATGGCAACACAAAATTTTTTTTTTCTATTTTGCAAAGTTTTTTTTTTAATTTTTTTTAAAAGGTATCAAAACATTAAAAATACTATATAAATTTGGTATCACAGTGATTGTACTGACCCACAGAATACAGGTAACGTCATTTTTACCACATAATGAATGCCATAAAATTTAAACCCGTAAGAAATTGGCGCAAATTCATTTATTTTCCAATTCTATCTCATTCTGAATTTTTTTCCAGCTTCCCAGTACATTGCACAGGATATTGAATCGTGCCATTGCAAAGTAAAATTTGTTTCACAAACAATAAGCCATCATGTGACTCTGGGAACTAAAAAATGAAAAAATATGGCTCTTGGAATGTGGAGAGGAAATGCAAATACAAAAATTGGTTCAGTCCTGAAGGGGTTAAAAAAAAAAATGTGAATGTAGCCTTAGTCTGATGGAAGACATTCAGTTGTGTCCATGTAACGGCCCATAAATCCAGGTGTTAGAGTCCTTATGTCAATGATCAGAATTTTATCAGCTTGGATTCAAATTTTTCTCCGTCATTCTTGAAGAAACCTTTTAGAATCAGGAATTTTAAGGCCTGGGCCCCACGTGGCGTAAATGTGAATCCCATCTACACATTGCAGAAAAATACACGCAGCAGAAATGCTACAATTTCCAAAACCGTCGCAGTTTTGGAAATCGCAACATATCAATTATACAGTAACTGCGGAAACCCTGACAGTTTTCATCTGTGGACTTTCAGTGTTTTTTTTTTTGCTGCGGCCTGTTACATAGGGCCTTAGCCTAAGTTTGACAAACTGTAGTCTATATGGTTTCAAAGCTTGCAAATGTAATTTTTCTGGTTTGCCAATAAAGTTATCATACCTACAATACTTCTACCTTTTTGACACAAAAGTATCTAATATTGCATGATTTTTTTCCTGGCTAACACGGTACTACATTATTTTTCCCTATACAGTACTTTATAGGAATATTAGAAGTTTTCCTTTCAACACAAAATATTTTTGGGTGCAACAACTGTCAGATATCCATTAACATTTATACCTCAGTAGTGGATATGATATTTGGCAAAACACATTTCATTTTTACACTTTGTACAACACATGCAAGATTCTTCCAAAGCTCCCCCATAATAGTTCTAAACAACATAGAAACATGCGTTTGTCACGCAATGAATTCCAGCAGGTAAAAGCAAAATGTCATGGATAATGTATTAGCTGCAGCTCAGCATGTAAATTCATATGATGAAAAATATCTTTACTTTAAAGCTGAACTTACTGAATTTAACATTAACCTGTCGGCTTGCCAGGATATTGAACATCTTTGAATGTAATCACATTAGACATCATATTTAGGTCCATCTGTTCTCTTTTACTATGACTTCCAAAGTCACAATAACACACTTTACTAAAGCAAATACTTCTAGCCAAAATACAGTTATGAAAAAGTAAGCAAAGAAATACTGCAGTGATTTTTAATGTAGCTTAAAATTCTTTTCATTTATAGCCACTACATAAATTTTAAAGGTAAGTCTGTCAGTACCCCTCGAAACTGCCAACAGCACTAGATAAGTGACAGGGAAAGTGGTTAGAGAGAGGTGGCTCACGTTTCAATCTTATCACATGTGGATAGATTATTACATTAAAACTTGGCCCAACCCTTTAGAGCACACCTGTGTTGATGTTCATACTAGCTGACTAAGCCAGAAATATAGATTTTAATACATATGTGCATTGCATTGGGCGGTCCCTTCATGTGCAATACTGTGGACTCCCTCCACTTAATGCTCTCAAATCCATCCTTTCTGCTCTGGAGTGACAGCTGTCGTGATCTCCTGGTTGGATGCAAAAGCTGTCACTCCAGAGCAAAGCCGAGTGGTTCTGGAGTGTTCTGTGTGGAGAACCCAGGGCACTGCACTCAAAGGGACGTGACCAAAGGTTTGTTTTTACTGCTTTCTTTTCACCTATCTAGTGCTGTCAAAATTGCTGACAGGCCACTTCCCTTTTAGGGTAAAACCCTTTAGAGCTATTTTATAATATTTCGTAAAGCATAAGTAAAGTTTTGTTTTGTTTTTTTTTTTATAAATCAATAGTGCAGGTGAAGGGAACAAACTTTACAATCTATTTGACTAAAGTGCCTATGTGTACTTCTTATCTGAGTGGTTTTGTCCCATACTTATTTCTATCAGGAGAAGGTTGGATTTTAATTCCTGATAACCTAGTTATGTTGTGAAGAACTGTCACTCTGTTTTTCTGATGTATCTCTGCAGGTGCATATTAATAAATTAGAATATCTTTGAAACGTTTCTTTCAGTAATTAAATTAAAAAAGTGACTTCCTATATTTTCTAGATTCTTTACACACAGAGTGTTCTATTTCAAGTGTTTTATTTCTGTAAATGTTGATTATGGATTACAGGTAATGAAAACCAAAATCTAAGAAAATTAGAATATTGTAAAAAAGTTCAGTATTGTAAATTCAGTGTGTCACCTGCCAAGGTTTCCTAAGCCTTTAAATGGTCCCTCAGTCTGGTTCAGTAGGACACACAATCATGGAAGACGCTGATTATGAATTGTATTACTGAATTACTGAAATGAATGAACGTTTCAAGGATATTCTAATTTATTGAGATGCACCTGTATTAGAGGGTTTCTTCAAGTGTACAGACAAGAAAAGTTAAGATGGATCAGGGCTAAGCTGTGTAGACGTGACTTGAAGGAACGGCAATAATAGGCAACACTCAAAGAAGGTAGTGGCAGGGGTGGGTTCCTCAGTGACCAAAGAGTACCAGGTGGGCACACTTGGGATACTGATGTGCCTTCCCCTGCTACTGCCTTTAAAGAAACCATTTATATTGACTGTTTCTTCTTGTGTGACGATGGCTTCTTTAAAGGTATTGACGGGGAAGACTCCTCAGTGATCAAACTGTGCCAGACCGCCACACTTGGGCTACTGAAGAGCCCTTCCCTGTCACTGCTTTTAAAGAAACCATTTCTAAATCTAGAAATAAACACTTTGCTTCTGAATTTAACAATTGTACAAAGATGTAGAAGCACTTTTTTTGCACTACAGTTTACAAGTATCAAATGTAAAGTATGAGTTAAGTTTTCTGAACTGTCTCATCCTGACCCTTACTTCCCATCCCCCTATCCCAATCCCACCACCCTACATCCTTCTTCCTAACCCTTTTCCGACCTCCGCTGAGGGCTCTGCATAGCCTACCTTTCCCGGACTATGGGACATGTATGTTTATGTGCTTCTTACACTATTAATAAAGCAAGTTTGAAAAAAAAAACATTTTTTTTTAAACATATTTTTCATTTTTATTATGTACATAGACTATAATGTAGGAATATGTTGCTACACTTATGTACATAAAAATATTGAAATTTATTTCATTAGTCATTGTGAGGTAGACAATGTGGATGAAGTCTCTGCTTCACCAAGATTCATGGCTTCATCCATATAAAGCGACCAGGGAGTTCATTCAACAGGGACTGAGTTTATCTGCTGTAGGTTTTTGCTTAAACACAGGAAAAGGGCCAGAGTTTCTATAGTGGGGAAGAGAAAGGTGGGCCCCACCATTCCTCACCAATCATTGCTGTTAGTTTCAGCACAATTATGCTTTCTACTGTCTTGTGGGCAGTCCTGAGCTGTAGCAGAAAGAGAGACCTTAAGAGAGAATTAACAGCACTTATTGGTCAGGAATTGTGGAGGTTAGAAAAAAAAATTCCAACTGTTCCGGAATCATTGGAGTGGTGCCTATTGAAGGATGCAAACAGCTGGAGTTGGTGGAGGTGGTGAGGGGGCCTCTTTAAAAAGTCTAAAGCTCCGACTTGGGGAATAGAGCAAGTGCTATGAGCCTGTAAGAGCACTGATCTGCTAGAAATCAGATTGTACCAATTGTATTGCTTTATTTAGGCCTGTACTGAGTTGATTAGGATATCTATGTTTAGTTAGAGCTGGAGAGGCAAATGATTTTTTGTTTTGTTTTATTCTTTCATGACAACATGCAAATTATTATGCTTACTTATAAAGCGCCATCATATTACACAGTGCTTTACAGACCTTAAAAGTCACTGTCCCATATAGGGCTCACAATCTACATTCCCTATCAGTATGTCTTTGGAGTGTGGGAGGAAACCCACGCAAACATGGGGAGAATATACAAATTCCTTGCAGATGTTGTCCTTGGCAGGATTCGAACCCAGGACTCCAGCAAACAAAATTGGTTGCAGGCAGTTGAAAAATAATCTTGTGTGGACTGTCATTTTCTTGTGTGCCTGCTGCAGTGTTCCTGTCTATCCCAGGAAACAACTGTCCAACTACTTTAATTTTATTTTTAATTTATTATATATATAGAGAGATAAAGATTGATATATTATATTTATTTTTAGAATATCAATATCAGAGGGTGAGGTAGAAAACTGGTAACTAAAAAATAAATAAATAAATAAAAATGGCAAGTTCTTGGCAAGTTAAGACAGCAGAGGCTTCTGGTTAAAGACCTTCTGTGTCTTGTGCAGATAAATGAGCAGCTGAAGAGACAGCAAATTGGTCCTTCATTTGGATCACTTCCCAAGGAATATCCTCACAAGTGCTTGAAAAAAAAAGAGCAAAATATAAATGCATATCACAAATACATATCATCCAAATCATAAATGCTGTATTGTTGACATCATTCTGTGAAACATTCATAGACAATATATAGATGCCCCCCCCAAAAAAAAAATAAAAAACAAACATACAGTCTGGATCTAGAGGCCCATCGCAAAAACTCTAGTTTATTTGTGTATCTGCTTGGCCTAAAGCAAGGGTTCTCAACTTCTTCTAGTAAAGGTCCACTGACTGGGGTCCAAGCTGAACAGTAGTTAATTACATCCATTATTTACCATATTTTTTGGACAATAAGATTCGTCTGATTTTAAATATTTCATATTAATTTAACATTTCCTGGTTGTCAAATGGAGTAGAGGGGCAATGTCACTAACTAGTGAGGGGGCACTACCTGGGCATTATAATATGGGGGGGGGGTCTCTGACATGTGAGTAGGCATTAACAACTATACTGTATACAGGCACTAATGTGACACAGTTTGTGGGGAGGCACTAAAGAGCTTTATGATCTGTGGAGAGGTAGGAACGAGCTCTATACTCTGTGGGGACCTTTAAGGAGCATTGTATTGCGTGCGATGGGGGCACTATTGGGACATTACTACCCTCCACATAATATAATGTCCCATTGGACGCCTCCACATGTTATAATGAACTATTGGTGCCCCCTAACCGTATAAATGCTTAGTGCACTAAATTTTGGGTATATATGATGATAAATATGGTGGGGCTGATGGCCCCGACCCCTGCACACCCTCACCATGTCCCCTTTTTCAGGAATGTGGTGAAGTTAGAGCAAAATTTAAAAAGTCACAATTTCTTACTCAAAATTCCCAAAAATTTGCACAAAAAATGCAACTTTTTATGCCTTGTAAGTCAGAATTTTTTTTTAAATTTATGCATTTTTAAAGCCACTTTAAACTAAATTAAAAAAAAAAAAACACTACTGACCTCTTCTGAGTCCAAGGGGCACAGCAACTGGCACTGCTGCTGTTGTTCAGAATTTGTGCGGGGACACCACTGCTGCTGCTGCTGAATGAAAAATAAAATATACCTCATCTGAAGACTCTGGTGAAAACTGTAATGATTGGGAGGATGATGATAGAGTTCTAAGTTATAAAGGATTCTTCCAAAAAAATATATATATATTAGAATTTAATTTTTATAAATTAAGACAAAAAACAAAGAAATATTTGCTACAATAGCAATTCTATGTCACCTCTGTGGCGGAGCTGTGGTTTCATCAGAAGACACATAACAATTTATGAAATTATAAATTTTTTTGATCAGTTTAACTAAAAAAATGACATGGACAATCCCAAAAATATCATTTTTTAAAAAAACTTTTCAAAACCTGAAGGTTAAAGAAGAGACACTTGCCAAAGCAGTGCCAAAAAAGTTTTGGATTTTTGTTAAGATGTTAAAACATGACAAAAACTATATAAATTTGGTATTGCAACAACCCACAGAATACAATTAACCTGTCATTTTGGCTGCACTGTGAACACTGTAAAAACAAAGCCTGTAAGAAAGTCTCGCAAACGCAATTTTTCTCTAATTCTACCCCATTCTGAATTTTTTTCCAGCTTCCCAGTACATCATATGGAATATTATATGGTACCTTTATGAAGTACAATTTTGTCCACTCAAAAATTAAGCCCTCATGCAGCTCTGTGAACGGAAAAATAAAAAAGTTACGGCAGGAAATAAAAAATAAAAAAAAGTCTGCAGCAGGAAGGGATTAATCACCCCTTTTCTGTAGATCTCAAATAAAAATAAATAAAAGCATAAAAAAATGCCTGAACTATTGTAATCCAAGAGGAAAAATCATGGATGATGTGTCACCAAGGGTTTTTGCTTTGGTGATGTAGATCCTGGAAAATATTCACCAATAACAATAGGCTACTGAGTGTTTTCTGAAGTGACTGGAATTTGGGTCCAGGATTTAGGAGTGACCACAGACCTTGTGGGGAGGTCGCTGCAAACTCCATCCAGGGTTTTCTTCTTACCTACCCTAATTAAAGAGGATGAACAGAGCAAGTGTGTGGTGGTGTATGTCTCTGAGAATAAGAGACTGCAAGGAGATCCTTGCTCTGGGTATTCCCAGGTTGAACAAGCACCTGACAGAGTCTGCTACTGTGTCCCAACCAAGCTGGTGAGACTAAACTGATTTCTTTTGGACATTTTGCCTGAATGAAGGACTTTTTGTTTCCACACGATTGTTGCCACTTTACTGCAATGTGGGGCCCCGGCTTTATACACAATGTAAAGGAACTGCACACTGAGCAACTGATTCTAAAGATGGCAACAGATTGAGAATTAATAATCAAAACCTAAATAAATTTACAGCAAATCTGATCTGCAGTTGATGCCTTTGAGGTACCTTATACTTAACTGGAGAATGTAGAAAGCTTCTCTGTTAAGGACTTTCTTAGCCAAGTTCCCTCCCATTTGGTTTATCCACCTTTTTTTTTTACAGCAAAAGGGAGAAACTGTCTGTTTTTCCATTGTGACCTACTATGAAGTGTTTAGATGTCCCTGAGGTATTCACCGTATTTTTATCTATATAGCAGAGGTGTTCTGCAATCCTGTATATTTTATTCATAGCAGATTACACTGTATACACATAGCATGGTTGCACATGACCGTGTGCTCACTGCCGGCCATGAATAACTGGCCGTGCTTCCGCAGCCCCATTCATTCAATGAATAGGAGCCGCGGAAGCACGGCTGCAAAATCGGACTGTCGGCCCGCACACAGGACCATGTAATTCTCGGTCATGTGTATGGGCCCATAGAAATGAATGGGTCAGTGTGCTATCCGGGCTTTTCACAAGGGTCTTTAATAGCATACACAAGATTACACAGTTTATAAATGAATTCACATTGAATAATCCCCTGTTATCAGATATGGTGAAAGAAGCTGTTTTAACTGCATATCTTCAAGTATCACATCCTGAGTCCCTCTTTGATATCAGATCTTGCCCTTCTTGCTTTGGTTTACCTCACTAGGGATTAAAAGATCACCCAGAGTTCTGCATCTCTTGGCCACTACTTGGCTACTACTGTTTGAGAATAGAATTAAACTTGCCATTTTTTTTTTTTCTTTTTATAGAAAACAATTTTAGATGACCCCCTAGCTAATGTCCCTCTTTCTTAGTTCTAGCAGGAAATTTTGGCCAATACCATCCACTCTTCTTTGCTGTCCTAATCATCCTGTTTCCCTTGGCACACAGCTCCTGGCTTTGTTCACATGCCAGGTGCTGCCCTTCACTCACTGTATTATTGGTAATAGTGGTTATAGGCACTACAGCATTGTCCCATTTAAAGAGGACTTTTCATGTTCTCAGGCACATGCGGTTTTATATACCGCTAGAAAGCCGACAGTGCGCTGAATTCAGCGTACTGTTGGCTTTCCCGTTATGTGCCCCAGGGCTGGAGATATCGGTGCAGTTACCGATCTCAGCCCACTATCAGAAAGGCGTTCCTGACAGTCTAGCTGGGCTGTGAGGAACACCCTCCCTGACCGTACTCGTCAATAGCCCTGTACTAGGGTGCGTTCCTCACAGCTCAGCATCATCACTGGGAGGTAAGGAACGCCCTCCCTGACTGTACTCGTCCATAGCCCTGTCCTGTCAGAGGGGGTGTTCCTTACTGGCCAGCGATGACCCAAACCCCCGCCCCCAGTACAAGTCTATGGACGAGGACTGTCAGGGAAGACATTCCTCACAGCCCAGATAGACTGTCAGGAATGCCCTTCTGATGGTGAGACTAAGACCACCAATAGTTCCAGCCCCGGGGCACATAACGGGAAAGCTGACAGTGCGCTAAATTCAGCACACTTTCGGCTTTCTAGCGGTATGTAAAACCGGTTTTTAACAAAACCGAACAATTTGGGATTCTTCTAAGACTAACTAAAATGGCCACCACAACATTCATTGCGAGAAATATTATACTTTGGGGTCACAGGCCTCAACGGTGACCCTGGGTGCAGGATGTCATAGGAGAGCTCGTGATGCCGTAAGGAGGCCCAAAATAGGTAACGGAAGGTGAGTATAAATGTTTTGTTACCTCCCCTGGACCTCCACCTATTGAGACCCCAGAGTATAATAATTTCTCTTCAGTGCTATCTGAACAAGTTTGAAGAGAAATAAACCGGATGATCGCTTCATTTGAACACAGGACAAAACAAATCCTTAAAGCATCTTTAACTGCTAATATCTACAGATGTACAAATCTAGTGGTCGACTCGCTTTAAATGAGATCTCATAGAAATGGTCCATTTGAATGTATTAAAAGACTAGAGTTTGTAAAATCTATACTGAAATAGGTCAGCGGGACTCCATTATCTTTCCATGGCTTGTTTGGAAGCTATTATGTTACAGTCATCATTATACAACACCTATGTTGGCTTGGAAAAGCACTGATCAATAAAAAAATAAAAACATTGTCTTGAAATTGCTGTGAAAGATGAACTACCTTATGTGATAATGTACCGGGTGTAATGCTCAACAAAGGTACCAGCTTTAGATAGCCGAAGTCCTGCAGAGTCATCTCACACATTGCTTTCTAGCCTTAAAATAGCATTAGTGCAGTGTGCACACAGGGTGAAATGTTCTTATTGTTTTTTATTTACTATTAAAGTGATCCAACGCTGATCAAGTCTATTTCAATACTGCATAGAAGTAATATAAAAAAGAAAAAGCTCACCAGTTTCCGGTGCTTAATGAATCTCAAGGCAAGCACACGTGCAAGGAACCTGTCTGTAGGACTGGCAAACAAAGGACAAGCCAAAAACAAACACAAAATGGTCTAGCACAGATAAGGGTCAAAAATATAAGATTTTTAATCAATGCACTAAAATCAAAAATATCAGCCTCCATGGCACTTACATGTTTTGATACTGCATAAACAAGTAAATGTATTCTAAAGAAAAAAAATTCTATCATGTGAGTTAATATAAGCCCTAGACCCCACGTAGTGGGCCATGGCAAAAAAGCGCTGTGGGAAAAACCGTGGTGGAAACTCATCACGTTTTTTCCCACAGCGCTTTTTACGGAAAGTTTTCCTCTTCGGATTTACTGTTTCAATTATACCTATAGGGAAACCACCAGCGTTTCCATAGGTATAATTGACATGCTGCGATTTTCAAAAAATGCAATGGTTTTAGAAATTGCAGCATTTCTGCATTGCAGGGATTGTAAAACACCACGGTTTTTGCCACGTGGGGCCCCGGCCTGTAAGCAGGGCCGGCGTTAGGGAGGGGAAAACTGGGCAAATGTCCAGGGGCCCCAGGATTCGCAGCACCAGACGTTTGGTCTGGTGACCTGATTCAGGGGAGTCTTACTTAGCATTGTATTGCCGTGCTATGCACAACAATACTGTAGGCATCTATGACAGAGCAGGGAGCTGTAAAGTCCCTGCTCTGACATAATGACTGCATAGAAGAGAGGCGCAATGACGTCACTGCATTGCTACCCCTGTGCCAGACCTGCTCTGGAGTCCACAAGCAAGGAGAGACTTCAGCATCAGGACTTATCGGGGGAGCGTGGCAAGGTGAGTAAAAGTTTTATTTTCTGAGAAGTTAAAGGGCACTATTACTGACACGGGGGGGGGCACATATTTATGAACAGGAATTTGTTTTTACTAAGTCCAGGATAAATATTATTTATAAGGAGGATCTATTGTTAATAAAGCTAGCAGAACTATTATCCCCCTTATATAATAGCTTCCTTTTTATATATAGTTTCGCTAGCCTTATTATTAATAGTTCCTCCTTATAAATCGCCCCCTATATAATAGTTTCCCTAGCTTTATCAATAATGGATCTTCTTTATAAATAGCCACCTTATTAATAATAGTTCCTGCAATGGATTATATCTATTAGAGAGAGAGAGAGAGAGAGGGACTATTATTACTAAGGCTAGGGGAACCTTATAAATAATACTTCCCCTCCCCTTCCCCATTAGTAATAGTTTCTTCTCATAAATAGACCCCTTTATAAATAATAGTTTCCCCAGGCTCATTAATAATAGCCCTCCATATTAACAATAGTACCCTCTTATAACTAATTCAAATCACCCCTCCTTTTCCTAGAATACATATAAAAGTAAAAAAAAATACTGTGAAACACATAAGGTATCCCTGTGTTTGAAAACGCCCAGTCTACAAACTTGTAAAAATATTTTTACTGTACAGTGAAATCCATAACGGGGAAAGGGGGGGGGTATCAAAAGTGCCAAACCACCGTTTGTTTGTTTTTTCACTGTTGAATGAAAACTGATCAAAGCAATAGACTTCCCCAAAATGGTATAATTAAAAAGTACACCTGGCCCTGCAAAAAAGACACCTTATGCCTCTCTGTAAATGGAAATTTTAAAAAGTTACGGGTCTCAGAATATGGAGACTTTAAGAAAAAAAAAATTTGGAGATTTTTTTAAGGGGTTAAAATGTAAATGAAACTATATAAATTTGGTATCCCTGGAATCATAATGAAACATAGAATACAGGTGACATGTCATTTTGACTACACATTGAACACTGTAAAAAAAAAAAAAAATGCACAAAAGTTGTTTCCTCCAATCCCACCCCATTCTGAATTTTTTTTATTTTTTTTTTCTCCAGCTTCCCAGAACATTGTACAGAATAACAAATGGTACAATTATAAAGAACAATTTGTCTTGCATACATTAAGCCTTCATATGGGTCTGTGAATGGGGAAAAAAAAAAGTTATGAGGTTTGGAAGGCGGGAAGTCAAAAATGAAAGTCGTAAAATGTCACAAGCGGGGAGGTGTTAAATTTCTCTTTTAAATCGAGCAACACTTAATCATTTTAAATTGGCATTATATTTAAAAAATGCTTCCATATCTGGATATTACATACTTGTTATGGCATTTAAGTTTTCATGGTCTACTGCTTCATGGCTGGCTTCAACTTCACAATAATAGCACTTATGTCCACACTGGGTTTTTGTCATTTTTTTTTTTTTTTTTTTTTTTTTGCTTATTCAGGCTCTATTTTTAATGTTTCAGTTTTAGTTAAAAGACCGTAAACTATTCAATGTGGCAAATATGCAGTACAAAGGATATACATATTCTTAACTCAATATAGCTTTATATAATTGTTGAACCCTTTTCAGTCATTACTATTAGAGTTACAAAACTTCTACAACTGCAACTGAATAGCACTATTTACAATAGATTTTGTAGCACTTTATGACAAAGGTGGTGCTCTACTGACAAACTAGGTAGAATGCACTTGTCCTTGCTGATTGTTATTATCTGCAACAATAAATAATGCTATTTCATTATCTGCCGTTTCAACTATATGTGTTAGGATCTGCTCATATCTGCGTTGTAGGCTCTGTTATCAGCATCCTTTTCAGATTCAGTTAAATAAAAGATGGACAAAATAATGTATTTCATCCATGTTTTTTTGATAGAGACGATTTCCAAAATTCTTCAAAGTATGGGATAAATATTTTTATATTTGAATAGCTTGAGCGTTTTGTGATGTTTTATAAAACAAAAAATATAAAAATCCTTTTTTTTTTTTTTTTTTTTGTCCTTCTAGGGTGAGATTTCTGGTTATATTTTTCAGGTGGAACACATCTGATCCAAACTGACATTCTGGGTTGGCAATGTTGCTTTTCAGTCCATTATTGTGATCTGTTATGGGAACCATAACAATGGGATGAAACTTTGACAAAATGATGGAGGCAGATGAAGCACCCTCCATTTGCATTTGTTACCATTCACTGTAATGTTAAAAACAAGATGGAAGCTTTCTTCTATTTTGTATCCTATTGTTTTAAAAGGATGATAAAGTCCTGTGCAGACAACGGGTTGACACACAGTGTGCACCAACCTTACATATGAGGAATGAGAAGGTAACAGGCAAAGTGATGGAGTCATGGTATATCTCCCCCAGGTTTCTGATTTATGTGTGGTCCAGGGCGGATCTTGAATAAGCTTCAGCCCCAGGTGTGGGTCCCAGGCTCATTACTGGCCCATAAAGGCTGCAGAGCCTGCACTTCAGGGCAGATCCTGGGAGTGAGAGGAGGCACCTGGGTCTGTCCTGAAACACTGAGAGTCTGGTACTGTGTTACTTTGTTTTGTTTGTTTGGCTGATAGTCAGCCACATGTATAGTTAGTTTTTACTGTTTAGGTAGTGTTCGGATGAGCAGGGCTTTGTTTTACGTTTTGCCTGAAGTTAAGGCTATATTTTATTTTGCTTATTTTGTACCTGAACTGAAGGTTTATTTTTGCTGTTTTTCCAAATAAACCTGTTTTGCACCAGATTTTGTCTCTGACTGGTTGGGTCCGCACCATTGCTGCTACCGAGCTACCTCTCCCACAGAGGATACAAAGAATTTGTAGCAATAAAAATTGGTATGGTCATGCATGTTAAGAGACACCAGTCACTTAACCAATTACTGATGTCCCTTTCTTTTTGCTCCTCCTGTGTCCTACTGCCTCCCATTGGACCAGCACACGCCAAACAAGTACTGCTTAACCAGTGGCTGAACACCTGCTGCCATATTAACACAACCTGGGCATCAAAGTTTCTTGTCTTGATTGGCTTATTCATCTGCTATATTTGTAATTTCCTAGGACTGTTTATTAACCACTTTTTTTTTTCAGTGGTTGCAGGCAGAGACCAAAAAGCAATCAAAAGTCCATGAAGAAGCCTGGGCAACTTTAAAATAAACTATAAAATTACATATTATAGGCCACCAAGAATTCTGAAATAACTAAGAGAATCATGATAATTTATCCAAAAGCCTATCTGTGGTCAGGGCCCCAGGTCATATAAACACCACCTTTATGCTGTGGCATTTTATATTAACTGCAAAATGGATAGGATTCTTGCTAATCCCATCCACACATTGCAGAAAATAATCCGCAGAGGAAATGCTGTGATTTTGAAAAATGCTTGCATGTCAATTATACCTACAGAAACGCTGGCGGTTTCCATATAGGTATAATGGAAGCAGAAAGTCCACAAAGGAAAACTCTGCAGACTTTCTTTGAAAAGCGATGCAGGAAAAACCGCAATGCATTTCCACGTGGGGTCTTGTCGTGATGCATCCCCTTTTTTTTTTTTTTTTTTTAAGTTGGTATCTACTATAGTGCCAACTGGCCACAGTCATTGCTGTCCTCTCTCTGTTTGCTTCTATTCTCCTAGGCTATGGGTGACATGCTCTAGTCCCTACCCATAGTGTACATACACTACCCCTTTCAGAGACAGTACAACTTTTTCCTTTCCCATCCCCCTCCTCTGCACCTGTAGGCTATTTTAGGTACCTTTCTGCAAAGGAGAGTGCCCTAGAAAAAAGGTTTCTAGCTTGTTAGTTTCTATGAAGGTGTTCCTCTGCTGATTTCCTGCTTAGCTGTTTGATCTAAACTTGTTTACCTTTGAACCTTTTCTGCCTGCTCTGACACCTTGACTGTATATTGGATTGAAAGAACTCAGCCTACCCTGACCTTAGCTTGCTCAGTGGTGAACCTAGCCTCTTTGCTGTCTGAGGCGGACTATAGAAAGACTAGCTTCACACGCTGTTATCGTCGCACAATATACACAAAGTTATTAAACAGTTTTTAAGAATTCTTTTTACTGCATTACTTCAGTATCAGATCAACAACACAGTATTAACAATGAAAGTAACTTCACACATCTTCTGCTTGGTAGATGGATGAGCCCACATGGCCCCCATTCTCTATAATAGGAGTGCCGTAGATAGCTGAGTGCTGTACTTCACCAATCTTTGGCACTCCCATTGAAGTGAATGAGAGCCACGTGGTTTCGTCCATCCACCAAGTGACACCCAGTTGGGGGGGAAACCCAATTCTCAGGCTCAGTGGGGGTTTCAGCAGACAGACCCCCATCAATCAGGTATTTATCCTCTATCATTTAGGTGAATACAGTGCAGTAACATTCTGTGACTTACAGGTGACGTGTCCGACTAATCCTTCACATTTCCCTTCTCTTCCCTTTGGACTGCCATGACCACTTATTCTAGTTGTGACTTGTCTTTGTAAAGTTTGCAACACCAGTTTCTTGATCCCAGCCTGGTAGATTCCTGCAGTGGAGTCCAGATTTGCGTTTGGGTTTAAAGGGTGATAACCAGGAGACCACTTAGACAATGCTTTCAGTAGTAGCCCAAAGCCAAATACTATTTCTGCACTTTTGAACATTTTTGGCTCCATCTACACCTGTACCACCTCAAACTGCAGCTCCGGTTCCTCTGCTTTAGTCAAGTTCACACTCCAGTGGTACTGGATTACACCTGTTTCTGCCGTTTCCACTGTCATGGTTTCCTTAATCTCTGTGATAAACAAAATGAGTCAGCACTGCCAAACAATATTAACTAAATATGCAGATGTATGTTACCATAGCTGCAACACAAATGCAAATGGAAAATGTTGCAACAGCACTCTGCAAGAACTAAAAACATTACTGCTATGTCTTCTGTATATATAAATACATGAAAATGAGATTCTCTTGGTGAGGGTTAGCACACATTTTTATACAATTGTGAGAGCACGTCTGCCAGTAACAAGGTGTCCTTTTTACATGGCAACCCTACATTACAAAGAGTCGCCTTTCTTGGGGCCTAGGCCTGCAAATGAATTTGGGGAAAGTGTAGTTCAGCCATATAGTGCTCAAACATTAAAAACTTCTTCAATCTGTTCACAATTCACTTGATGAGCAACAAACGCATTAGTTTCTGACTGGCCATGCTAAAGTAGCCTTCAAAGTGTCCTTAATCTCTGAAGATGTTCTGGTTTGAGCACTGCACTGTTCTGGGAGTGTTCAAGGCTGGTGTCATTTAATATGCAGGAGTTCTTGCCCACCTTCCTTAGAGTTTTAGAAAAACCTGTCCAGACCTCTTTTGCTGCATATGCTCAGGTGGTACAGAGCCAATACTATAATCTGGCAACGGTCAGGGTAGGCAGCACAGAATTAGATACAAGAAAGAGATCTGAGGGCAGGCTCAGTGTCCATAATCCTTCAGTAGACTGGAAGTCAGAAAATGTAACTTTTACTTCTGAATATTGTCAACTGAAGCTGTCAATCCCCTCCCAGGTGGGAGCTACTGAAAGACCTATCGCTAATTCTGTAGAATTACCTGAACCGTATGAGGAATTTCAAGATGTGTGTTAGAAAAGGAATGCTGACCAGCTACCTCCTCATCGCTCTTATGTTTGTCCTATTGAACTTTTACCAGGTGCATCCATACCTTACGGACGCATCTATCCACTTGCAGAGATGGAACTGAAGTTCCTAAATGAGTACATCAAGGAAAATCTGGCAAAATCATTTATACGTCATGCCACTTCTCCAGCAGGAGCACCTATATTCTTCGTAGCAAAGAAAAACAACACATTATGTCCTTGTATTGACTATAGGGAACTAAACAAAATAACCGTCAAAAATCATTACCCTCTTCCGCTTATTCCAGAATTACTTGAGAGATTACGGTCAGCAAAGATCTTTACCAAGTTGGATCTACGAGGAGCAAACAATCTTGTCTGTATACGACCAGGGGATGAGTGGAAGACAGCATTCCGAACACACAATGGGCATTTAGAATCCCTTGTCATGCCATTTGGATTTTGCAATGACCCAGCGACATTTCAACACTTTATCAATGATGTATTCCGAGATCTGCTGGATCAATTTGTAGTGGCGTATTTGGATGACATATTAATATACTCAGAGAACCTTGAAGAACATTGTAAGCAGGTTACCATGGTTTTGAGCCGTCTAAGAGAACTCCTGTAGCATTTTGTTTAAAACTTCCAGACTCTATGCGGATTCACTCTATTTTTCATTCTTCCTTTCTCAAGCCTTTTGTGGAAAATCCATTCCCGGGACATAACTTGCCTCCACCTGACCCAGTTATTGTTGAAGGAGAAGAGGAATATGTTGTCGAAAATATTTTGGACTCTAGAATTTTTCCAAATCAGTAACCATACTTGATAAAGTGGCAAAGATATGGTCCTGAAGATAACTCATGGAAACCAGAAAACAACATTCATGCTCCATAACTGGTAAGAGAATTCCATCAGCGCTACCCAAGCACCGTCCAGAGGACACTCCTAGAGAAGTGGGAGTAATGTCAGGAACTGAGCTCACTGAGTCTTGAACTCTTGACTTCCTGGCCGTGTTCTGCAGCCTTGACCATTATGCCATTGAAGAAGCCTGTTTGTTCTTTGCCTTGCTAAGCCTGGACTTTTCTATTGGAATGATTAGCTTATGGATCTCACCTGCTATGTGGCCTATCACAGTATAGCAATCCCTATATAAACCCATAGTTTTCTCCATCCTGTGCCTGATTATTCTGGCTTTTTGCTTCCTGTTGCCCTGATCCTCACCATTACTTTACTGCTCCTGTTTACAGACTCCTGCATACGTCTGATTACGATTGATCTTCTACTCCCGTGTACCAACTCCTGCATACGTCTGACTACGATTGATCCACTGCTCCTGTGTACCAACTCATGCATACGTCTGACCACGGTTGCTTCTCACTCCTGAGGTGGTATTCCTGCTATTTAACTCCTCATCTACTACTGTTTAAGTACTGTGCCATTGCCTCACCAATTGGACTCCAGATCAGATAATTAGCATCGTTACAGCAGTTCAGAAAGTACTGAATATTAAAACTCTCACCAGTGATATGGCTCATAGAGCAATAGCCAGTGGTCTTAGAGTGATGACCAATAGAAAGGCAACACTTGCACTTTTTATGGTTACATCGAAATACTCCTTGTATTTCGTGATTTCTATCAAGAGGATTTGCTACATTGGCGCTTTACCCCGTTTACTAGGGGCCAATAGGTTTTTCAGGGTTCTTGCCCTTCTAAAGGTAATCCCAGGTTGTTTCGTTAGGGCTCCCCTGAGTAGTGGGTCATTCAGAAGAATTGGCCAATACTTACAGAGAATTGTTTGAATTTTATTGTGCACTAGGTTGTATGTGGTAATAAAATTATTTTGAAAGTATCCACTCTTACTCTCCTTTTTAGGAAGGAGGCAATCAGTCTGTTTAAGGAAAACTGTTCTTGTATGTGCTACCTGAATGATTCACTTTGGATATCTTTTTTTTTTTCACAGAAACTTTGGATCAGGACTTCTTAACTCTGGGTGTTAGTTGTCATCATTGGTACAATTCCGTAAAATCTGTCAGAGTGGCACATTGTCCTTCCATTTTCTTGTAATGTAACCTGCAATAGTCCAAAAGGCTGTTGCAATCTACGGACTTAAAGGTTTTAGTCCGTATTCGGCTATGTTCTCCAATTAGCTGTAAATCTAAGAATTCAGTATTTGTTTTCTTTTGATTTGCCGTTCAGGGAAATACCCCACTGGTTGCAATGTAGGTAAGGTGTAAAATTTGAAAAAGTTTCATGGGTCCTGTCCTATATAAACTGGGCATCTTCAATATCCATCATGTCATCAATTTCTCCAAAAAATGTGTGCCATAAATGTATTTGATCTTCAAATTTGCCCATGAATAAATTGGCATAGCTCAAGACAAAATGGGTTCCCATGGCAATGCCACAGGTCTGTAAATAAATCCTTGGATCAAAACTGAAAACATTAAGTTCAAAGATGAATTTAATACTACTGGTAATGAAGTTTTTTACTGTGGCTTGCTGGGATCTGATTCGTGGATTTGGGTAATGGATTCAAGACCTTTCTGATGGGGAATATTACTACTGTATATAAAATTGTTACATCTAGAGTGATCCATAAATATGTTGGTTTCCACTCAAAAGACAATAGGTCACTTATTACACTTGCAGAGTCTTTAAGATAAGAAGGGAGTCTCACAGCATATTTTTGTAAATGGGTGTCTATATATTGTGAAAGATTCCTTGTAAGGGAGTTAACCCCGAAATGATAGGTCTACCAGGTGGGTTGGTGGGGTCCTTATGGATCTTAGGAAGATGATAGAAAAGTGCCAGGTTAGGATTATGTATTGTCAGGAAACCTTTTTTTCTTTTTTAGTTAGAATGCCATTTTCATATGCCTCTGTTACTAGATTTGAATATTCTAGAGCATGTTGTGTCAAAGGATCATCAGCAAGGCAGAGGTCATAAGAGGAATTGGATAAGATCTGTTCGGCCTCTTTGTACATATTCCTATCCTGAATATGTACATCATAGTTGGCTGCTACTAGTGAATAAAAAGTTTCAATATTGGAACATTCCAATTTAGGAATATAATGAGTATTATTTGTAATTTGTGCAAGGTCCCTCCCCGTTTAGGGAGATCCCTTCTGGTGATATATTGCTATAAATTGCCCTTTGTTGTTGTATTGTTGTTCTGTTAACATATACACTTGAAAAAGGGGGTGTCCTCTGAAACGCATAGTGTCAGTTTGGACATCAATAAATGACTGTTCTGGTAAGTGCAGAGGTCTCTCCTTTTATGCTGGGATTCCATATCCCGTAATTACTCAGTAGGGACTTTAATGTCCAATATCTGTATCTCCAGTTCCACCAGTCCTACCTGACTTGCCTCCCCAATAATCAAATATGAAGATGTGCTCAGCAAAAAGGAGGCTTTTGAAAGTCAAATTGACTTGCTTCCTGAACTCTCACCACCTTAACATCGAGTTTATCCATTTTCCTTGTCAGGGACTATAGCCATGTTAAGGAGAATCTTAAAAGAGGATACACAGGAAAGTGTACCTCTCCTGCTGGCATAGGGTTGTTCTTGTCAGAAGGAAGGATGGTTCTCTATATTACCTTGTATAGCTTATTGAGGTTTAACCCCTTAAGGACACAGCCCAAAAGTGCATTAAGGACCAGGCCTTGTTTTTCAAAACTGATATGTGTCACTTTATGTGGCAAGAACTTTGAGATGCTTTAACTTACACAAGTGATTTTGAGATTTTCTCGTGACACATTGTATTTCATGTTAGTGTTAAAGATTAATAGATATTTTTGTATTTATTTATAAAAAAATAAGATATTTGATGGAAATTTGGAAAAAAATCGCAATTTTAAAAATGTGAAATTCTCTGCTTTTCAGACAGTCATACCACCCAAATATATTAATAAATATTATTTACCATACCAGTATGCTTTATATTGGCATAATCTTTTAATCGTCCTTTAATTTATTTTGGATGTTGTCTTAGAAGTGTAACAGCGATTTTCCAGATTTACAAAAAAATTTCCCAAACTAATATTTTAGGGACCACTTCAGTTCTGAAGGGGATTATAAAGGCCTATAAATTAGAACCCCCCCCCCCTAAATCTCCCCATTTTCAAAACTGCACCCCTGAAATAATTCAAAACAGCATTTGGGAAGTTTGTTAACCCTTTAAGCATTTCACAAGAATTAAAACGATATCGAGGTGAAATTTAGACATTTAATTTTTTTCCACTAATCCCTTCATTTAGCCCTAAATTTAACACATTCACAAAGGGTTAAAGGAGAAAATGCATCTCCCAGTTTATTATACAATTTCTCCAGAGCACATAAATACCCCACATGTGGGTGTAAACTGATGTTTGGGCATTCAGCAGTAAACATAAGGGAAGGAGCGACACTGGACGTTTGAAAAGCAGATTTTGCTGGAATAGTTTTCAGGTGCCATGTCTCATTTGCAAAGCCCCTAAAGTACCAAAACAATGGAAACCCCATAAAAGTGACCCCATTTTGGAAACTACACCCCTCACAGAATTCATCAAGGGGTATAGTGAGCATTTTGACCCCACAGCTGTTTCACAGATTTTACTAACATTGGGATGTACTAAAACGTCACTTTATCCCCAAAGTTTTCATTTTCATAAGGGGTTAAAGGAGAAAAAAAGACCCCATAGTTTGTTAAACAATTTCTCCTGAACACAGCAATACCCCATATGTGGTTGTAAACTGCTGAATGGGTACATGGTGGGGCTCGGAATGGAAAGAGTGCTATTTTGCTTTTGTAGGGCAGATTTTGCTGGAAATGTTTTCAGGTGCCATGTTGAAACCCCCTAAAAGTGACCCCATTTTGGAAACCACACCCCTCACAGAACATGTCAAGGAGTATAGTGAGCATTTTGACCCTACAGCTGTTTCACAGATTTTATTAACATTGGGACATGAATATGAAAAATTACTTTTTTTCCAATAAACCGTCAATTTAGCCCCAAATTTTTCATTTTCACAAGAGGACAAAGGATAAAAAGCTCCCCAAAGTTCATTACACAATTTCTCCTGAACACAGAAATACCCCATATGTGGTTGTAATCTGCTGTTTGGGTACATGGTGGAGCTCAGAATGGAAAGAGTGCTATTTAGCTTTTGGAGGGCAGATTTTGCTGGAATAGTTTTCGGGTGCCATGTCGCATTTGCAGAGCCCCTAAAGTACCAATACAATGGAAACTCCCAAAAGTGACCCCATTTTGGAAACTACACCCCTCATAGAATCTATCTAGGGTTATGGTGAGCATTTTGACCTCACAGCTGTTTCACAGATTTTATTAACATTGGGACGTGAATATGAAAAATTACTTTTTTTTTCCAATAAACCGTCCATTTAGCGACATATTTTTAATTTTTGCAAGCGGTTAAAGAAGAAATGATGATGTAGCCATATGAGGGCTTGTTGTTTGCGGGGTGAGATGTATTTTGTAATGACATCATCTTTGGGCGCCTATAACTTATTGAATAAATTTTATTAACTCTTTCTTGGTGGATTAAAAAAAAACCCCATCAATTCTGGCACTGCATTTTACCTTTTAAATTTTTCACCATGCAGCATAAAGCATAAGTAACATGTTACCTTTATTCTACGGGTCGGTATGATTACGGCGATACCTAATTTATATTGTTTTTTTATGCAATACTAATTTTGCAGAACAAAAACCCATTTGAGGACATAAATGAATTGTTTTTTTATGCGATACTAATTTTGCAGAACAAAAACCCATTTGGGGACATAAATCAATTGTTTTTGCATCGCCATCTTCTGAGATGTGTAACATTTTTATTTTTCAGTTTACAGAGTTAGTTGAAGGCTTATTTTTTGCAGGACAACCTTTGCTTTTTATTGGTACTGTTTTGGGGTACATATGACTTTTTGATCACTTTTTATGGCATATTTTGTAAGGTGAGATGGTGAAAAATCATTACTTTTGGCGGGTTTTTTTTCGTTTTTTTCCCGACGTTCACCATGTACATTAAATATTGTTTCAGTTTTATTGTACAGGTTGTTACGGACACGGCGATACCAAATATGCATTGTTTTTATTAATTTTTAGGTTTTTTTTTTAATATATAATTCATTTTATATAGGGAAAGAGAATTTTTGGGGCTTTATTCTTTTAATTTTTTTCAAGCTCTTTATTTTATTTTTTTTTCACTTTTAGGACACCTGATCCAGCAATGCTTTGATTGCTGGCTCTGTATTATAGACTGCAAGACACCAGCATACATGTGTCTTGCAGTCTATCACGGAAGTTAGGCTATGCGTATGCATAGCGCTAACTTCCGGAGGTCTCGGCAGGATCAACCAGGTAGTGGGGGCTCCAGGCAGCCTGGGGTCACTGGGCAGACCCTGGGCTGCAGATTATAGATATTGGTACCCTCCGATCTCGCCGTGGGGGGTGCCGAGGGGAGCTGCAACATGGGGAATATGGAGCAGGGTGTTAGCTGTCAATTACAGCTAACACCCGGTTCCGATGCCGCCCGCTCACTATGTGTAGTATTACGCCCTGTTGCGCGAAGTACCAAGCGTACAGGACATAATAGTAAGTCCAATGTCGTAAAGGGGTTAAACAATTTCAAGACAAGTGTAGCCCTATTTGGGGGGGGGTATGAGTATTATCCCTCCCGCAACAGACTCTGGCGCTGACCTGTGTGTATAATGGGACCTGAAGCCTTCGCTGAAGGGAAGAGTGGAAACATATATGAAATATATCAGTGCCTCCACCCAGGATAGAGCCTCTGTATTACAGGGAGAATCTCTTCCTGGGACTTACCCATGAAGTACAGTTAGTAGCCTTAACAAGGATTACTGTACTAATCTCACAGTCTGAAGAATACATACAGATACCACATAAGGTTATAACAGTAGCTTTATAAGAATCAACAGGGTAATAATACATACATAAAATATACTCAGAACACAGCAATACTACAACAACCAGCAAGTCCTCAACCGTCTTAGGTTATATACCCGGGTATATATATAGATATATAGCAAGAGTCCAGTGCACAATACCTCCAGGCAACAGAAGAGATGCAGGGCCCCTGTGGATGACTGTGGATCCTCGGATTCTTCCAGGAGATGACAGACAGCCGATCAGGAGATGATGATGATGGTGAGATTCTTCACAGGCAGCAAACAGGGCGACGGTGACGGCAGTAGATGCAGGCCTGACTACCCTAACACTGAGTCCTTAACCTGCCAGCTAAACTACTAGTGCCACCGGGCCTCTAACTAGCTAGTTGGCCTTCGGAAGCCTAACCTATCACTGCCCTGAACTATATATATATATATGGATCCCTAACTACGGTTACTAGCTAGGTCCTGTGAGTATATAGGGGGTAACACATACCTAACTATATACTGTGAAGTAAAGAGGAACAAGTGGCTCTTAGACTCCCCCAGACATAACATGTCTGTCTCAGCAGCTCTGCTCACATCTCTCCCCCCAGCAGCTCTGCCTCACATGTGTCTGACTCACTGTATTTACAAAACAAAACTTGCACTAAATGCCTGGGGTCTCTGAAGCCAAACTGCAGGGGCAAAGAAGCCAGATACATTATATACTAGTAGAAATGGCAGTTCCCTACACTCTCCCTCTGGTGAAATCTTTACGTCACGTCAAAGACATACAAAGTCATAGTATACAGTCAACATTACCAATGACAATATCAATATGGTTGCTTTTGCATTTACAGAGTCACAACAGGTTAATAGGTATACATGCCAGCAGGAGCGAAAATTGGTAACATATTGACTAAAGTGGACACTGCACCCACCCAAGCATGGTATAAATGAGGCTGAGTAGTAAATCTGGGGTCCCCCAAACTATCATATGTCAGCATAGGTGGAGGGTGTCTAATTCTCTCTCCTCTCCGTACCTCTCTCTGAGGTAAACTAGCATGTCCAGGCCCTAAACTAGGGTTGTCTGCCATGGGAGGGGATGGTGCTGGTGGCGTAGGAGAGCTAGATCCCTGCTCATCTGTAGACACAGATCTAGGTACGAATTCTGGAGTTTGAGGGTTCATAGGTCTCCCTGAAGGAGAAGATACTGGTGATCTAGGAACGTCAGGAGCCACAGTCCAATCACTCTCAGGAGTTTCAGGAAGGTCAGGTGGAATATCGGCTAAGGACTGTGGAGAATCGCAGGCCGAGCCATCATTGGAGATATCCATACCATCAATCTGAGGTACAGGCAACAAATGATTTCTATGCCAAGTCCTGATCCTCCCGTCCCGTCCTTTTATCTTGTAGACTGGTATTCCAGGCAACCGATCTACCACTGTAAAGAGTTCACTCCGCCATCGATCAGCCAGCTTATGTTTTGCAGATGCTCCCAAATTCCGTAGCAGAACATGGTCCCCAGGGTTCAATTCTCGGTATCTTACTCGAAGATCAAATCTCCTTTTATTTCCTTCATTCACTTTGGCTGCATTTTCCTCAGCCAGCTGATAAGCACTCTTAAGCGTTTCTTTCAAACGTGCCACGTATCGGTAATGATCTCGATGACTGATACCATCGGTAGAGACTCCCAACAAGATGTCAATAGGTAGCCTAGGCTCTCTTCCAAACATCAGAAAGTATGGTGAATATCCTGTGCTCTCGTGCCTTGTACTATTATAGGCATGCACCATAGCCTCCACTTTTCGACTCCAGGATCGCTTATCCTCAATTCGTAAGGTACCAAGCATATCAAGTAAAGTCCAGTAAATCTTTCAGGAAGGGCATCTCCCTCTGGATGGTAAGGCGTCGTCCGACTTTTGCGGATGTTCAACAACTGAAGTAACTCTTTGATCAGGTTACTCTCAAAATCCCGGCCTTGATCAGAATGCAACCGGTGTGGTAAGCCATAATGGATAAAATACTTTTCCCAAAGCACTCTTGCAACAGTGACTGCTTTTTGATCCTTAGTCGGAAAGGCTTGAGCATATCGTGTGAAGTGATCAGTCACCACCAATACATTTCCAAATCCTCTGGAGTCGTTGTCAATACAAAGGAAATCTATGCAGACAAGATCCATGGGGCCCGAACTCTTCAAGTGTCCCATGAAGGCCGCTCGAACCGGGACAGTCTTCCTCTGCAAACATCTGCGACAGCACCTACACAGACGAGTCACGGTATCTCTCATTTTGGGCCAGTAGAATCGGTCTTGTATTAGGCCATAAGTCTTCTCAGGTCCCAAATGACCATGATAATCATGCAGACTTCGGAAAATCATCTTCTGAAAGCAGCTTGGAATAACTAGTTGGCGCCTTCCAGGGTGATCATGATACAGCACCACACGATAAAGTAGGCCATTGTCTATTTCAAACTTCTCCCAATCTCGTAGAAGTTGACTGCATTCAGAGGGTAGGGATGTCTTTAACATTTCTCTGTCTTGAGAACTCACTGCTTGATAAAGAGGTCCAATTAAAGGATCAGTCTTTTGACTCCAGATCATTCGCTTTGAAGATATAGAACAACTCTCAAAGGATCCTAAAGCGGCAGGGTAGGCAAACATGTCTGGTACAGCTTCGGGACCTCCCCCAATAGAGTCAATAAGCCGAGTTTCAGAAAAGGCTACTCGGTCTTCAACTACAGCAGCCATGGCACACAAAGCTCCTACTCCAGGACTTGGTACTTCTTCCCATTCATCCACTACTTCCGGACTAGGTAATCCAGGCCGTCTTGATAGAGCATCTGCCCCAATGTTCTTAGGCCCCGATTTATACTTGAGTGTGAATTGGTAGTTGGATAAAGCTGCCAACCAGCGATGTCCTGTAGCATCGAGTTTAGCGGTTGACAAAAACCCCACCCCCCCCCCCCCCCCCCCCCCCCCCCCCCCCCCCCCCCCCCCCACCCCCCCCCCCCCCTTCAATCAGTTTTATTGAGATTTTTTTAACAGGTCAAACAACAACATTCAAAAAAAGTATTATCATGTAAGCGCTAGAAGTAGCTAGAAGTCAAATAAACATATAGTTATCTAAGAGTTCGAGAGTCTCTAGAGTTAAAGAAACAAGTGCGTACAAGTATAAAGCAACAAAAGGTGACAATAATTATTAAGTTTTGATCTTCCGAGTGCGGCACAGCCGGGTTCCGGCAGATGTGTATGAGCCTTCAGTGTCCATGGGAAACCAGTTCTTTTGGAAGTGGTTATCCCCAAGAACTCCATGAGAGAGAATCTTCTCATATTGGTAGGTCTGCTCCACCATGTTCACTAGCTCTCCTCTAGTCGGAATAGTGGCTGACTTCCAGTTGCGTAAGCAGAGCCAATGACGCTGATAACAAGGCGTGGCCAATCAACACTCTATGTGTTGCTGGGAAAGAGTCGATTTGCAGAAATAGTAGTGCTAAAGCTGGTGAGGGAGGTATGAAGAATCCCACTAGTGAAGAAATCCATCGGAAGACGTCTTGCCAGTACAGCACCACTCGGGGGCACGTCCACAGTAAATGCAGTAGTGTTCCTTTCTCGCCACATCCCCTCCAGCAGGAGTTTGAGGTCTGCGGATAAATTCGGTGAAGTCGCTCTGGAGTATAGTACCAGTGGAGGAGAATTTTGACAGTTGTTTCATAGTGGGTCGTGCACCGGAAGGTCTTTTTCGTGAAGGTCATGGCTTTCTGCCATTGTATAACCGAGTATTTCTGCTGAAGATGCATTTCCCAACTAAGTAGTGGGGTAGATTTGACCAGATGATCTTTAGATCCTATAGTATTGTAGATGGAGCTGAGAATTTTTGTAGCCGGATTTGGAATTTTGAGGAGGTCCAACAGAGATTTATTGTATATTACTTGTTTTATTGCAGTTGGAGGTGAGAAAGTGCTTGATTCTCAGATATGTAAAGAGGCAAGTGGAGGGTAGGGAGAAGGTGGATTGTAGCGATGGGAATGGTATCAATGAGTCCTCACTCCACATCATTGAAATAGAGGTGATACCTGATGATTTCCAGATGGATAAGTTGAGATCCAGGATTGTTAGTTCTAAGAATTCAATTGGGGCCTGCTTGATGTGTAGTATCTGCGTCTTGCCTGTAGAGTGATGGATATGTCGCCAGCTGTCTATGAGATGTTGTAGAATTGGAGACGTGAGAGAGGGTACCACATCCGTCCAGAGGGAGTATAAGAGCCAAGATTTGAGACTGTGATGTGGTATCATACGAGACTCAATGGTGATCCAGGATTTATGGGCGTTGTTATGCCACCAGTCCTTTAGAGTAGAAAGATGTGAGGCCATGTAGTAATCATATATGTTTGGTATTCCCAAGCCTCCCACTCCCCGTTTTCTGTGCAGGATAGAAGATGGGAGTCTCGGCTTTTGGAGTTCCAGATAAGTTTGTTGAGCATAGCGTTAATTTTCTGGAGGAACGTAAGGGGGGGGTGCTACAGGTATAGTTCTAAATAAGTATAACAGTTTTGGGAGCAGCATCATTTGAAAGGCAGATACCCTACCTAGCCATGACAGGGTGAGTCCTGAATAGGATCGACACTCTCTCTCCAGATCCGTCAGCCGAGGCATATAGTTTGCTTTGGCCACCTGTGCGATGTAGGGAGTGATCCTTATTCCCAAGTAGTCCAGATCTGTCGATTTCCAGTCGTAGGGAAACCTCTCTTTGAGATGTTCCAAAAGAGGCATGGGAACGTTCAGGGGGAGAATTTGTGTTTTGGCTTCGTTGAGTTTATAAAAAGAGAGAGCCCCATAATCTCTGAGAGTTTCGACAGCAGCTGGTAGAGATGTTTCTGGGTAGGTTAAGGACAATATGATATCATCAGCGTAGAGGGAGATGAGATGAGAGGAACCCTCTATGTGCACTCCCTGGACTCTGTCGTTTTGTCTCAGGGCTTGTGCTAATGGTTCAATGGTGAGAATAAAGATCAATGGAGAGAGAGGGCACCCTGCCTCGTTCCATTCTTGATATCAAAGCTGTCCGACAGTGTGCTGTTAGTAAACACTCTGGCCGATGGGGATGAGTATAGGTTTGAGATAGCAGTGAGGATAGGGCCAGAGAATCGCAGTTTCTGTAGGACGGAGAAAGCGAATGCCCAGTTGATCCGGTCAAACGCCTTCTCAGCATCTAAGGCGACCATTAGGGATGGGGTCTTGTTGCGTTCCAGGTGATCTACCAAATGTAGGACACGTCTGGTGTTGTCTGAGGCTTGGCGGCCTTTAACGAAGCCCACTTGGTCTGTGCCAATTAAGTCTGGAAGAATGGGAGCTAGCCGTGCTGCTAGGATCTTCGCATAAAGCTTGAGGTCCGAATTTAGCAGCGAGATTGGCCTGAAATTTTGTGGGACATCTGCTGATTTACCGGGTTTAGGAAGGGTGACAATTAATGCCGTCAACGATTCGCGCGGAAGCGGTGCACCCGACATGGCATGGTTGAAGAAATTCAGGAGAGATGGAGCAAGAATTTGCTGGAAATAGATTAAATATTCGTTGGAGAAACCATCTGGACCTGGTGACTTACCCTTAGGTAAGGACTTTATGGTTTGTAGGACTTCTGGAAGAGTAATAGGGGTGTTTAGGGCCAAGAGATGTTCATCTGTCAGGCCTGATAACTTTAAGTTGTTTAAGAAGCCGGATACCAAGGTGGAATGGTCAGGTGGAAGAGGGGTGTGTTCCTGTAGATTATACAACTGTGCGTAGTAGTCCTTAAAAGAGTTGGCGATGTCTCTTGGGTCTGTTAAAATGTACTTTAGTGACAGGGTGCTTGATGTATGGAATCCGCGATTTAACTACCCTTGCCCGAAGTTGTCTAGCCAGTAGTCTGCCGGCTTTGTTGCTTTGGGAGTAAAATCGCGCTTTAGATCGTTTTAACGCCTTTTCGTAATCTTGTAAAAGAAGGAGACGCAGTTGCTGTCTAGCCTGGGTGAGCTGTTCAGAAGTATTCGGGTTCGGATTGGTTTTGTTCGCGGCTTCTAAAGTGCGAAGTGTTGACATTGCTACCGTAATCGCTTTCTGGCGTTCTTTCTTGTTTCTATGTGCGATTTTTATAAGTGTGCCACGAATGTACGCTTTGTGAGCGTTCCAGAGAGTGTAGGGATCCTCTGTAGATATGGAGTTGGTCTGGAAAAAATCCTGGAGGTCTTTTTCTATTATCGGGCGATAAGTAAGGTGACTCATTAGGTATGTATTGTTTCTCCAGAGTCTAGCAGCAGAAGGTGGAATCTTTTCTTCTATGGTGAGAGTGATGGCTGCGTGGTCTGACCATGTGATAGATTCAATCGTGGATGTTTTGGAGCTCATCAGGGTATGAAGGTCTACCATGAACATATCAATGCGAGAGTAAGAACCGTGTACTGCTGAGAAATAGGTATAGTCCCTTTCGCCCGCATGATGTGCGCGCCAGATATCATAAAGATTTTCAGTGTTCGGAAATTGGAGCAGGCAGGAAGTGTTGTCTCTGTTGGCGTTGGTAGAATCCAGAGAGGGATCCACTATGTTATTGAAGTCTCCACAAATTATTAACGCACCCTGTTGGATTTCTTGAATGTGTCTTCGGACTTTGTGTAAAAATGCCAGGGTCTTTCGCTGTGGAGCGTATATGTTGACTATTGTATAGGGGATGTTATTGAGGAGGCAAACAATTATGAGGAATCTGCCTTGGGGGTCCGCTTTTTGTGCCGTTAAGGAAAATGCCACTGAGTCTCTAAAAGCGACAAGGACTCCCCGTTTTTTAGATCGGTGGTGTGCGTGGCAGATTATAGGGAAGGATGGGTGTTTTACCCTGAAGGCGTCTTTCTGTAGAAGGTGGGTTTCTTGTGCGCAGAAAACATCCGCGGGAGAGTGAGAGAGCCTCCTTCCAAATATACGTTCGCTTCTGTGGACTGTTTAGGCCACGGACGTTGAGAGAGGCCAACTTGATCACCATAGTGTCACTTAAGAGTATGGACGTCGTGGGGATGTTGAATCTGCAGAAGACGAGTAGGCAGTTTTGCAAGTAAGAAGATCAATAGACAAAACAGATGAACAAACAGTTCAAAGACGAATACAGCTTTACTGTATATGTGGGGGTATTGGTTATAGGCTTGCCGGTTAAGCCACTAGAGCAAAGGGGTTGTGCACCTGAGTGGATAGGGATAGCCATCCTAGAATATCATTTGCGGTTTGTGGGAGATCTACGCCCTGTAGCTGAGGGAGGAGAGGGACCTGCCGCCTCTTGAGGAAGAGAGATTGGCATTCTCCAAGTCGATAATAACGCTTTGCCTTGATTCAAGTTATGGATGGTGAAGGTGGTCCCGTCTTTAGCGACAATCAATTTCACAGGAAACCCCCATCTATATTGGATCTTGTTTTTGCGAAGCGTTGTTGTGACCGGGAGTAAGTCTCTGCGGAGGCGAAGGGTCATAGCTGAGAGGTCCGTGTATAACTGCACCTCTTTGAATTTGGGAGGCCAAGATTTCTGCTTACGAGCAGCTTCTAGTAATCTTTCTTTTATATGGAAGAAGTGGAATCTCGCCAAGACGTCTCTCGGGATCTCGTCTCCCAGATGTCTGGGGCGAGGAAGCCTATGTGCTCTGTCAATGATGATATCCGTATTAGTAGAGTCAGGTAGTAGAAATCGGACATAATCCTGTAGGTATGGAAGCAGATCAGCTGTTTGGACTTGTTCTGAAATACCTCTGAATTTGATGTTGTTCCTGCGAGACCGGTCCTCCATGTCAGCCACTTTGGCTTTGAGATTCTCAACCTCGTCTTCAAGGTCATTGTGTGCATCGATGATTTTGTTGTGCGATGCAGCGAAATCGCCCATTTTGGTTTCAATATGTGTTACTCGTCCATCTAGTGCATTGACTGAGGACTGAAGAGGCTGAAGCAATTGTGAAAAATCCGCCTGAAGGGAACTGCGGAGGGCCAGAAGCATATCTCTCAGAGTATGTTCAGAGGCGGGACCACTAGTGGTCGGGAAGCCGTCTAGGCCAGTCATTTGAGTGGATGGAAAGGTCTCGGAGGAGGGTTGGTCTTCGGAGTAGGTTAGGTCTCCAGGGAGTTCCAGACGAGGTTTTTGTTTGAGCGGACTGGTACTCGGAGATGGTGAGTGTCGTAAGGGGAGGTCTGCTCCTTGCTGGATTGAGTGGATGTATAATGGATTTGTGGTGCTGCTGATCGGATATCGTCAGGGGTTGGAGGTAGAAGAGGATCCATTAGAGCTTTGGTGTGGTTAAGGCCTTCCCCCTCTACAAATGTCGCTGTGATTATGGCAGTCGTAGGCGTTGAGAGTGTGCGCTCTGTATGGTCGTCAAGTGTAGGTCCCGGTTCTCCCTCCACGCCACGGTCCCACTCAAAGTAGTTAGTCAGGTTATTATCAGGTTTCTTGACGGATTTCCTACCCTTCACCATGTTGCCAGATATTCGTCTCCCGCAATTCAGCGTTTAAAGGGCAGATATTTTCAGACAGGCTGTTTGTCGCTAAGAGTCGCTTAGGGTGCACTGGATCCCCAGAACTAAGTCGCCATCACCCAAGGGGAGAGGTACCTACGAGAATTCTGTGGGGAAAAATTGAGCTGCAGCTCAGTGGAGTTTCAGCTAGAGCTGTATGTGTGGAGGCCAATTAGGGGTTGCTGAGCTGAGGTGGAGATGCAGGCCTGCACAAGACTAGTAGGGCAGGAGTACAGGTGAGGGTCCGCTCAGGGCCTGATTATTCGTAGGTTGGAGGGATAGACTACGTCTGTACAGGGCCCGGCTCTGGCTGCCCTGGGGGCCAAAGCGATAGGTCAGGTAAGGCCTATATTTTGTATGAGTGGAGATACCCCAGGATAGGGTCACAGTGCAGGCACTGCTTTGCCGCTAATTGGGCCTCGTTTTGAGTCTCCCTGATGTATGTAAGGGATCCCAGCACTCCCCCTGCCCGCGCTGCCTGCAGTGTACCTTGTGTCCGAGGTCTGCGTCCAGGATCTGGGATGTGCAGCGTTGCTCAGGGGATATAGGCCCCCTCTTCTGGTTGGGAGCGCTGTGCTGTCCCCCGCTGTAGGCCTTAGGGCCGGCTGCCCGCTGCCCTCAAAGCCGCCGCTTTGTTGCCCCGCGCGGCAGCCAGCACCGCGCAGGGCTGCCGCCTCTGTCACTCCCTGGTCCCGCAGAAAGCAACGTCAGCGGAGGCAGAGGAGGATGCGGGGGTCCGCGGTGCAGGAGATGCTACGTCCTGGCGGGCGGGGTGCGGAGAAAATGGCGGGTCTGGAGGAAGGCGCAGGTAGGCCCCGACTCTGAGCCACTGCAGAAAGGCCAGAAAAGCAGCTTTAACACCCAAGATCAGCTTACTAGGGCTTAGGGGAAAGCCCTTGGGTGAGTAAAGGATCCAGAATGCCTGCAGGATTGGGGTGATATGTGGTGGATCGCAAATGTGACTAATAGGAGCTGGAAAATGTCGATCCTGTTGCTCTGTAATCCACACATAGGCGAATTGCTCCAGATTTTTTCTTACCGGAACTTCCACGGTTCTCTCACCGATATGATATACCATTCCATGTCGATAGCCAGTAGACAGGGCATCACAGAGTTCTCTAAGATCAGAAGATATATTCACCGGCTGAGCTGCAGGGTTCCAATCTCTTCCAAGAAACTTCTGAAAAGCATAATGCACTGCGGGACAATTAGTGCCAAGTATCACAGGAGCTGCACAAGAATCCCCTGTATCAGGACAGACAAGAGCCGTAATCTTCATGGGAGCGACACTCTGATCTTCTAATTCAGGGACAGCTATAACTACTTGTAGGCTGCCATCTACAGGATATGATCCTGAATTAAGCCCCCACAATTTCATTTGTCCTGTAGACTGAAGAGGTATATCCCTCAGATACTTTTGGTAGAACGAGCGATAAATCAGGGTCACTTGAGATCCTGTATCAAACAGGGCAGGAGCGGCATGACCATTGACAGTGACTTTGACAACGGACCTGGAGCCCGCGATAGCGCCTCTGGTCTTTACTCGGCCCGCCTTCCTTCGGTGTCTTTGATTCTGAATAGAGAAGACAGCACTGTGTCCCAATCCCTCACTGTCCTCCGTACACTGTCTGGCAGTATGGCCCGTCTGACCACATTTATAACAGGTTCTAGCATCCTTCCTCCATTGAGTGGCAGTGGGTGGAGTGGCGGACTGTCTAAGTTCTGACCGCTCCGCTGGTTTGTCCTTGTTTGAATTAGGAACAACATCTTTAGAGATGCTTTTGACGAACCATTCGGTAATCAGCAACCATCTGGGCAAGGTCATAGTATGGCTCAAAGTGATCAGACAGTACTTGTATATAGTCCAATGCACTCACTCCTTCATGAGAGTCTCTGTACAAGCGGATCAATTCTGCAGCAGGAGACCGCAAACTTTCACTGATACGCTGCCGCTTGCCTTCTTCAGAGCAAGACCATTCCTTCAGGCATTGGAGAGTATGTTCTTTCCATATCTCAAAGTTTTCCTCCCCTTGTGGTACTGGGACATTACCAGAGAATACCTTTAGTTTCTTGTAG